>SZWC01001576.1:72750-90503 GCA_023375785.1 Penium margaritaceum | reverse complement strand
AGAGAACGGTGGAGCAAGCCAGAGAACGGTGGAGCAAGCCAGAGAACGGTGGAGCAAGACAGAGAATGGTGGAGCAAGCAACAGAACGGTGGAGCAAGCCAGAGACCGGTGGAGCAAGCCAGAGAACGGTGGAGCAAGCCAGACAATGGTGGAGCAAGCCAGAGAACGGTGGAACAAGCCAGAGAAAGGTGGAGCAAGCCAAAGAAATGTGAAACAAGCCAGAGAAAGGTGGAGCAAGCCAAGAAAGGTGGGGCAAGCCAAAGAAAGGTGGAGAAGGACAGAGAACAGTGGAGCAAACCAGAGAAAGATGGAGCAAACCAGAGAACGGTAGAGCAAGCCATAGAACAGTGGAGCAAGCCAGGGAAAGGTGCAGCAAGCCAGAGGAAGGTGGAGCAGGCCAGAGAAAGGTGGAGTAAGCCAGAGAACAGTGGATCCAGCTAGAGAACGGTGGAGCAAGCCGGAGAATGGTCGAGCAAGCTAGAGAGAGCTGGAAGAATCCAGAGAACAGTGGAGCAAGCCAGAGAACGGTGGAGCAAGCCAGAGAAAGGTGGAGCAAGCCAGAGAAAGGTGGAGTGGCCCAGGAAAAGGTGGAACAAGCCACAGAAAGGCGGAGCAAGCCAGGGAAAGGTGGAGCAAGCCAGAGAAAGATGGAGCAAGCCTGAGAAAAGTGGAGCAAGCCAGAGAAAGGTGGAGCAAGCTAAAGAAAGGTGGAGCAAGCCAGAGAATGGTAGAGCAAGCCAGGGATAGGTGGAGCAAGCCAGAGAAAGGTGGAGTAGGCCAGAGAACGGTGGAGCAAGCCAGAGAAAGATGGAGCAAGCCAAAAAATGGTGGAGCAAGCCAGAGAAATGTGGAGCAAGCCAGCGAGAAGTCGAGCAAGCCAGAGAAAGGTGTAGCAAGCCAGAAAAAGGTGGAGAAATCCAGACAAAAGGTGGAGTAATCCAGAGAAAGATGGAGAATGCTAGAGAAACGTGGAGCAAGCCAGGGAAACGTAGAGCAAGCCCGAGAAAGGTGGAGCAAGCAAGAGAACGGTGGAGCAAGCCAGGGAACGGTAGAGCAAACCATAGAAAGGTGGAGCAAGACAGGGAAAGGTGGAGCAAGCCAGAGAAAGGTGGAGTAATCCAGGGAAAGGTGGAGCAAGCCAGGGATAGGTGGAGCAAGCCAGAGAAAGTTGGAGCAGGCCAAAGAAAGGTGGAGCAAGTCATGGAAATGTGGAGCAAACCAGAGAAAGGTGGAGCAAGCTAGAGAATGCTGGACTAGTCCAAAGAAAGGTGGAGTATGCAAGAGAAAGGTGGAGCAAGCCAGACAAAGGTGGAGCAAGCCAGACAAAGGTGGAGCAAGCCAGGGAAAGGTGGACCAAGCCAGGGAAAGGTGGAGCAAGCTAGAGAATAGTGGAGCAAGCGAGAGAAAGGTGGAGTAAGCCAGAGAAAGGTGGAGCAATCCAGGGAAAGGTGGAGCAAGCCAGAGAAAGGTGGAGCAAGCGCGGGGAACAAGGAGCAAGCCAAAGAAAGGTGGAGTAAGCCAGAAAAAGGTGGATCAAGCCAGGGAAAGGTGGAGTAAGCCAGAGAAAACTGGAGCAAGACAGAGAACGGTGGAGCAAGCTAGAGAACGGTAGAGCAAGCTAGTGAACGGTGGAGCAAGCCATGGAAAGGTGGAGCAAGCCAGAGAAAGGATGGAGCAATCCAGAGAAAGGTGGAGCAAGCCAGAGAAAGGTGGAGCTGTCAGAATGAAGCCTTTACAAGAGAAGAAAGCAATATCAAGACTGGTCTCAATAACGGTTCAGGTCCAGCCACAAAACCATCTTGACTAACGGTTCTCTGGTCACTCGACCATTTGGAACTCACCGTCAAGTCATCCCCTAATAAAGTGACACCTGTCACCCGCGTCCAGCTAGCGGAAAGAAGCCGTTGCTTCGCATATGTCATGTTCTGTACTTTTAAACCGAGGATGTTCATTCCCTTAAGTTAACAAGAACAGTTCTTTACATCTTGTTCCCCTTTGATTCCGCGGCTTTGCTGCCGTGTTCTCGCTCTCCTCGCCCCTTGCTCCCACCGCCTTTGCTCACCATTTCTCTTCTCACAACTCTTTGCTTCGTCACTCTTGATCCTTCGTCCAACCTTAGCACATCACTCGCTTCGCTCTCATGTTCTCTCACTGACTTCTTTCTACCTTGGAGCTCCGGTGCCTCGCCTCCCTTGAGGATCTGCGACTATCTCCTTGGGACTGCACTCGCCTTTCTGCTTGCATTGTTTTAGTGACAGACTCCTGCATTTTTCGGTGCTTCTGCTTGCTTCTGCTCTTCCCGTTCCCGCTCATTGCATTATTCTGACATGGTATCAGAGCGTCAAGCAACATCACCTGGTGCACTGTGACCCAGTCATCCTTTTGCCGCTGTCATCAATTTCCTTCTCTGATCTGCATTCCTCCGTCGTTGCCACCGCCACTTGGCGCCTCTCCACTTTTCCAGCAGCTGATATCAGCAGTACTGTTTGAAGTGCTTCTCGCGCTGAAGAAACATCTCGTCATCGTGAGAAAGCCCTGCGCCCATCCCGCACCCGTGGCCGACAAATTGGTGACTTGTCGTCAGCGACAGCCACAAGCAGCTCTCGAGCTGCCGCCTGCTGCAGCCTTCCTCCAAGCTTCCTGTTGCCCGCCACTTGTCCACTCTCCTCACTCAACCACTGCAGACATTGTCATCTTCCTCATTTGCTTCATCCGTCTCATCTGCTCCATCTGCTCCTTCTGCATCAGCATTCATCGTCTTGAGCCGCCCTCTCACATCACCTTTGCTTGTCGTCAGCTATAGCAGGTTTCCTTCTGCCACCAGGATACCGGACACCACCAATCTTCCTGCCCGTTGGTCTCGGACCAACTCAGGAACAAGCCGTCACTCTTCTGATCCATGGGCCGGTATCACTGTCTACCTCACAACTTGCCGTGCTGCAGCCGACTTCCTCCTGTTATCAAGATATCGGACACCACTAGTCTTCCTTCTCGTCGGTCTTGGGCCAACTGGGGAACAAGCCGTCACTCTCCTGACAACAAAGGAACTGGTTGCCTCACCCGCGCCCACTGCTGCTTCCTTCATCGCCTTGTCCTCTGCCTCCTTTACCGCTCCAGCATCCTGCTCCTGCGATCACTTCTCTATCGCTCTCGTTGCGCCATCGTCATCCTCCTCAGCCTCTTTGCCATTAGTTTCTGCACACTCTCCTCATCGTCTGCTCATCATTTCCTTCAGTCCATCCTCACAACAGCCCCATCCCAGCTTCCTCTGCCTCCTCCGAACCACCTTTGATCAGCTTCCACTTCACCCTCATCAGCATTGCCTTGCAGCACACGTGTTTTCGCCCCTGCGCCCACTCAATCATCAATCGTTCCTCCACTTCCTGCATTGTTCTCCCCTCGGCACAAGGATCCGCCCGGTCGCATTGCCCGTTGCGACGACCTGTGTCCACGCCGAAGATTCCGCAGCACACACGGTTCGCCCTTGCACCCATTCCTATATCATCAGCTTCCGCCTCCTCATCAGCTCTTATCAGCATCTGTGGCTAGCATCAGGACCTGCACGAGCCAGCTGCCCACTTTGCAGCAGCCTGCACCCATGCCGACAGCGGATTTTTTGCAGCGCGTTGGCACTCGTCTTCTCCTTGCCACACTCTATTCATCAATTTGGCAGCGCACGTGGCTTTGCCCCTGCGCCCACTCTATCATCATCACCTTCTCCGCTCTCGCATCGTCCTCTGCTCGGCACACGGATCCACCCGGGCACATCGCCCGTTCCGCGATGACCTGCGCCCATGCCGAAACTTCCGCAGCACACATGGTGTCACCCCTGTGCCCACTATGCCATCAGACGTCACCCACGGCCTCTGCCGCCATCCATCATCTCCATCGTCATCCATCTGCATCATCTGCTTGACCAAAGGATCCACGCATCCTCATCACCTGTCACCTATCTCATGAGCACACTTCATCTCATAACCTAGCTATCCTACAGCACTGCCATCACCAAAGACTCCACGAGTGCAACATCCTTCCTCATCCCTCACTCAGGTACCCATGCCCTCGCCAGCAACAGCTCTCCCATTCACCTCCTTCCTCTGCCTATCGTCCAATGGAAGAGCAACGACGCACTATTGTTCTCTACAATGAATTCGCCTCCCTGGATCATCACATTGATTTGCTCCGATTCGAAAATGATGGCAGTCACAACTTTGAACGGTGGCGCCGTCAGCTGCAACATGAAATCGCCACCTTGGACATATATGGTTACAACATCCTTGATGTACTATGAAACATTGGAAGCAAAGAAGCCCGCAGAACTGCACGAGGAAGACAAAAGTATGAAATCGCCCAAACCCAACTGTGGGGGCTTCTCTATATGAGCACCTATGACGAGTTCCACCCCATCATCGCAGCACATCGTCATCAACCTGTCTTCCAGAATATCGAAGCAATCAGGAACTACTGCACCCAAAGAGGATCAGAGCTTCCTGAACCACGTCCAGCTGCTCTTGATCCTCCCCCATCTAGGGAACTCATGGAGGAGCAACGACTTCAGCTGCAACCCTTCATCAGAGATCACAGGAGAATTGAGGAAGACTCAGAACTACGGGCCATCAAAGATCGGCCTCGCACTCCTCAATCCCCTACATCCTCCAATGGGGTGGAATACTGGGATCGCTACTACTAACTCCTCTTCCTGTCCCCCACGCAGCTCCCAAACTACAACTCACCTCTTGTCAAGCTTCGAGGGGGATGTCAGAATGAAGCCGTGACAAGAGAAGAAAACAATATCAAGACTGGTCTCAATTACGGTTCAGGTCCAGCCACCGAACCATCTTGACTAACGGTTCTCTGGTCACTTGACCGTTTGAAACTCACCGTCAAGTCATCCCCTAATAAAGTGACACCTGTCACCCGCGTCCGGCTAGCGGAAAGAAGCCGTTGCTTCACATTTTTCCTGTTCTGTCCTTGCAACCCGAGGATGTTCATTCCCTCAAGTTCACCAGAACAGTTCATTGCATCCTGTTCCCCTTTGGTTCCGCGGCTTTGCCGCCGTGTTCTCGCACTGCTCGCCCCTCGCTCCCACCGTCTTTGCTCACCATTTGTCTTCTCACAACTCCTTGCTTCATCACTCTTGATCCTTTGCCCAACCTCAGCACATCACTCGCTTCGCTCTCATGTTCTCTCACTACCTTCTGTCTACCTCAGAGCTCTGGTGCCTCGCCTCCCTTGAGGCTCTGCGACTAACTCCTTGGGACTGCACTCGCCTTTTTGCTTCCGTCCTTCCAGTGCAAGACTCTTGCATGTTTCGTTGCTTCTGCATGCTTCAACTCTTCTCGTTCCCACTGAGTGCATTATTCTGACAGGATCAATCCAGAGAGAGGTGGAACAAGCCAGAGATTGGTGTAGCAAGCCAGAGAAAGGTGGAGCAAGCCAGAAAAAGGTGGAGCAGGCCAGGGAAAGGTGGAGAAAGCCAGAGAAATATGGTGTAAGCCAGAAAAAGGTGGAGCAAGCCAGAGAAAGGCGGAGCAAGCCAGGGAAAGGTGGAGCAATCCAGAGAAAGGTGGAGAAAGCCAAAGTACGGTTGAGCAAGCATGAAACGGTGGAGCAAGCCATAGAACAGTGGAGCAAGCCGGTGAAAGGTGGAGCAAGCCAAAGAAAGGTGGAGAAAACCAGAGAACGGTGTAGTAAGCCTGAGAAAGGTGGAGCAAGCCAGAGAACAGTGGAGCAAGCCAGCGAATGGTGGAGTGAGCCAAAGAAAGGTGGAGTAAGCCAGAGAAAGGTGGAGCAAGCCAGAGAAAGGTGGAGTAAGCCAGGGAAAGGTGGAGCAAGCCATAGAAAGGTGCAGCAAGCCAGGGAAAGATGGAGCAAGCCAGAGAAAGGTGGAGCAAGCCAGAAAAATGTGGAGCAAGCCAGAGAAAGGTGGAGCAAGCCAGAGAAAGGTGGAGCAAGCCAGAGAAAGATGGAGTAAGCCAGAGAAAGGTGGAGCAAGCCATAGAAAGGTGCAGCAAGCCAGGGAAAGATGGAGCAAGCCAGAGAAAGGTGGAGCAAGCCAGAAAAATGTGGAGCAAGCCAGGGAAAGGTGGAGCAAGCCAGGAAACTGTGGAGCAAGCCAGAGAAAGGTGGAACAAGTAAGAGAACAGTGGAGCAAGCAATAGACAGGTGGAGCAAGCCAAAGAAAGGTGGAGCAAGACAGAGAACGCTGGAGCAAGCCAGAGAACGGTGGAGCAAGCCAGACAACAGTGGAATAAGACAAAGAATGGTCGAGCAAGCCACAGAAAGGTGCAGCAAGCAAGAGAAAAGTGGAGCAAGCCAGAGAAAGGTGGAGCAAGCCAGATGAAGGTGGAGCAAGCTTGAGAACAGTGGAGCAAGCCAGAAAAGGGAGGAGCAAGCTAGAGGAAGGTGGAGCAGGCCAGAGAAAGGTGGAGCAAGCCAGGGAAAGGTGGAGCAAGCCATAGAAAGGTGGAGCAACCCAGGGAAAGGTGGAGCAAGCCACGAAAAGGAGGAGGACGCCAGGGAAATCTGGAGCAATCCAGAGGACGGCGGAGCAAGCCTTAGACTGGTGGAGCAGGCTAGAGAATGGTGGAGCAAGCCAGATAGCAGTGGATCAAGACAGAGAAAATTGGAGCAAGCCAGAGAAAGGTGGAGCAAGCCAGAGAAAGGTGGAGCAAGCCAGAGAATGGTGGAGGAAACCAGAGAACGGTGGAGTAGGCCAGAGAAAGGTGGAGCATGCCAGAGAAGCGTGGAGCAAGCCAAAGAAAGGTTGAGCAGGCCAGAGAACGGTGGAGCAAGCCAGAGAATGGTGGAGCAAGTCAGAGAAAGGTGGGGCAAGCCAGAGAGAGGTGGAGCACACCAGAGAAAGGTGTGTTGGAATGTTAAAGTCAACACTGACATAAACCCTTCGGATAACTTGAGATCCCAATAAGGTTCAGGTTCAGGACCGAACCACCATGAACCACCTTGCCAACAGATTGTAAGTCACGATCGAGGACCCAGAGGTGAGCCACCCCTAATAGACTGCGACCACGATGCAACCGTGTCCGGCTAACGGAAAAGAAGCCGTTGCTTTTGGTTTTGTCCTGTTCTGCACTATAGCACCAAGGATGTTCATTCCCTCGAAGTTAACTAGAACAGTTCTTCCCATCCTGTTCCCCCTTTGGTTCCGCGGCTTCGCCGCCGTGTCTTTGCTCTGCTCGCACCTCGCATACCCTGACTTCGCCAGCCACTTCCAGCTCATAGCTCTTCATTCCGTCACTCTCGCTCCTTTTCTCAACACTTGCCGACCATCACTCACCCCACTCAGGCTCTCTCTCTCACCAGCTCCTGTCTACCTCATGTCCTTGGCATTTCAGCCTCCCTGAAGCTCTGCGACTAACTCCTCGGAACCGCTCTCACTTTTGTCACTTTGCTGAGGTACCCGTGCATGTTCCGATGCTTCTGTCTGCTTCTGCTACTGCCATTCTCATGCCTGCATTCTTCTGACATGGTATCAGAGCCTCAGACAACATCACCTGGTACCACGTGACCCAGTCATCGCTTTGCCGCCACCATTGTTTTACCACTCTGATCCACATTCCTCTGCCACCGCCACCACCACCTCTCGTCTCTCCGCTCCGCCAGCAGCTGACATCAGCAGTACCGCTTGAAGTGCTTCTTGCACAGAAGTAACGGATCCTCATCCTGAGAAGGCCTTGCGTCCATCTCGCGCCCGCGACCGACAATTGGTGACTTGTCGTCAAGCAACAGCCGCAAGCAGCTCTCGAGCCACCATCTGCTGTCACCTTCCTAGAAGCTTCCTGCCACTCGCATCCTGCCGCAGTTCATCGTTCCAGCTCCCGCAAGTGCTTCCGCCTTCGTCATCTCCCTCCTCAACATTATCCTCTCCATCCGCATCATCTACCACAGTTCTCCTACGCCCATTGCCTCGAGCCGCCCTCCCGCGTCACCCCGACTCATCGTCAACAGAAGCAACTTGCCTTCCGTCATCAGGACATCGGAAACCACCATTCTTCCTGCCTGTTGGTCTCGAGTGAACTGGGGAACAAGCCGTCACTCTCCTGACTTCCACAGACTGGCATCACTGCCCATCTCACAACCTGCCCCTCTGCAGCTGACTTCCTCTAGCTGTTAGGATATCGGACACCACCAGTCTTCCTGCCCGTCGGTCTCGGGCCGACTGGGAAACAAGCCGTCACTCTCCTGACAACAGAGAAACTGGTTACCTCGCCTTGTGTCTACTACCGCTTCTGCCCGCTCTGTCTACCACCCTCTACTACATCTCCTCCCACCGCATCATATTCATCCTCATCCTACTGAACATGCCTCGTTCTCAGCCTCTGCGCATCCTCCTCATTGGGCATCATCTTCGTCCTCTTCCCTCCTTGTTCTATCAGCATCACCATCAGCAGTCTCCACGAGTCCTCCTCATCTTCCGCCTCCTCAAGCCCGCCTTCTCATGTCAAAGCTTCCTCTTCATCAGCATCCTCATCGCTTCGCAGCGCTCGTGTTTTCGCCCCTGCGCCCACTCAATCATCAATCATTCCTCCACTTTCCGCATCGCTTTTAGCTCAGCACAAGGACCCGCCCGGTCGCATCACCTGTTTTGCGACGACCTGCGCCCATGCCAAAACTTCTACAGCGAACGAGGTTTTGTCCCTGCGTCCACTTCCTCATCATCAACTTCTACCTCATCAGCAATCACCAGCATCTGTGGCCAGCACAAGGATCTACACGAGCTAGCTGCCTGCCTCGCAGCAAGCCTGCACCCACGCCGGCATCAGATTTCTCGCGGCGGGTTGGCTCCTGTCTTCCCCTTGCCGCATTCTATTCCCCTATTTCAGCATCGTACATGGTTTTGCCCTTGCACCCACTCTGCTGTCCATCATTTCCCCGCCATCATCCGCTGTCATCGACTGCTCGACACAAGGATCCGCCCGGTTGTATCGCCTGTGTCGTGACGACCAACGCCCATGCCAAAATTTCCACAGCACACGTGGCTTCGTCCCTGTGCCCACTCTGCTGCCCATCATTCCTCCGCCATCATCAGCTTCTGTCAGTCTCTGCTCGGCACTAGGAGTTGCCCGGCCAAACCACCGGCTTCGTGGTGGCTCGCACCCATACCGATCCCACTCCAGTGCACGTGGATTCATTCCTGCACCCAAACACCTGCATACAAACCCTGTTCTCCCCTCGCAGCAATCTGAATCTTCACCATCTTCTCCAGCACCTGTATTTGTAGCAGACAGCAGTCAACCAGGGCACAGTTAACACGCCACTAGAATCGGACACCACCCGTCTCCCTGCTCTATCAAGCTAACCGGTGGAACTAGCCAATGTATCCGTGGACCTGACTGCCCAAATCCGTGTGCTTCTCTACATTCCCCTAGAAACTCAGAGCTCGCTATGGTAGAGTACTCTTTGAGCGTGGCGTCGTGGCAGCGCCCTCCATTTCTGCACCCATCACCACCTTCATCTTCAAAATTCCCACCAGCACTTCTCAAAGGGATCATATCAAAGAGAATGAGCTCTTGGCGGTATCCCCTTGGAACAACATCCTCATCAAGGTCAGCGCATCAAATGGCCTTGATGAATTAGCGGTTCCTCTCGGCACTCCCGACACTGAAACAATCCATAAGCGACAACATGATCACTGCCTTTCTTTGTGGTCAGCCTTCAGTGAAGCCAATCTACTTCATTGACTGTTCAACGCCCAGCAGAGCGCTGGCCGATATTGTTGCTCATCTTCCTGAGTGCCTACGGGACTCCCCTCAATTGCACGGGAAAAGAGATGGTTCTACAAACTGTTGGAAATTCTGTTCCAATGTGGCTTTGGCCGTCTAGCATTTGCACGACTTGTTTTGGCAAGTTCGGAGATGAAGCGTGAGCTTTCTGGTCGCCTCACGCTATGTGGGAGAGGATTTGAGACAGTCAGTTTTGCGAAGAGGATAACGTCATTTTGCATTATATTTTGTACATGGATATGATCAAAACGTTTATAGAGCTATCATGAGCTCTCCAACGCACCAAACCGTGCACGATTTGGCCGAGTGTAGCCCAAGTTATGCTTGCCGAAGCGCAGGTCTCACCCACCACAGAAGCCTGACGCCGCCACTTGCCGTGGCGCCTTCGTTCACGTGCGAAGCGCCTTTCCCAAGGCGCATATCCCGTTGCACATGGTTTGGGGATCCCCTGCACTGTTTCCATGTACCCTACCCACTTTTGGATCACGTTTGGTGATTGGGTGTGACGAGGTTCGAAACCTGTCCGCGGACCTGCAGTCAGATTTTTTACTAAGTCCCCGATTAACAAAACGTACTACTGAGTTTCGGACGCCGAGCCAGGTTTTTGGCAAAGTCCCTCTAAAACAACCTGCACTACTGGATCCGGTGGATGATCCGCCAGATCAGGTGGATCATCCACCGGACGCCTCGGCAGGCATATCGGAGCATTTTCTCCAGATGGTATTTTTGTTACTCGGTCCAGTCGATTATCGACCGGATTTCGAGTCGCAGCCGGCTCCCAGAGCCGCTGTGCACACCCCAACTTTGGAAGGTCATATCTCCCTTGTTACTTGTCCGATTCCGGCGAAACAACTTCCACCGGATTCAACAACTCGTCCACTTAAAGGGACAATCCTCCATTTTTGGATCTGAGTAATCCTCGAGTTGCCAGATCCGCCGGCGCGGAGTTTCTTCTTTCTGGCGGCTCGTCGGCGCCTCTCGACGCCGCACTTGGGCATGCGGAGGGGCAATTTTTCAACACAAACTACCATCAATGGAGGATTGAACTTCTCCTCAATCTGTGGCAACTACAACTCTCCAAGTTCAATCTCGGACAGGTACTCCTTGGTCTTCTGAACTCAATATCCTTCCTTGATACGGACTGGGTCAAAGCACTCCTAAAAGAGGCACTCATCCTCACCACTCATCAGTCCCTTCACCCACCCATCCGGCAACCACATAAAGGATTCTCCGAGACCTGGCGCTCCCTGTATCTGACCTGTGCACTACACCCTCTCCAGTGTTGACTTCAGGGGAGCTGTTGGAATACTTAAGTCAACATTGACATCGACCCCTGGGATAATCTGGGATCTCAAGAAGGTTCAGGTTCAGGACCGAACCACTACAAAGCACCTCGCCAACGGATTGTAGGTCACGATCGAGGACCCAGAGGTGAGCCGCCCCTAATAAACTATGACTACCATGCAACCGTGTCCGGCTAATGGAGAAGAAGCCGTTGCTTTTGGTTTTGTACTGTTTTACGCTATGTTACCGAGGATGTTCAATCCCTCGAAGATAACCAGAACAGTTCTTCCCATCCTGTTCCCCCTTTGGTTACGCGGCTTCGCCGCCGTATCTTCGCTCTGCTGGCACCTCCCATACCCTGCCTTTGCCAGCCACTTCCAGCTCATAGCTCCTCGTTCCATCACTCTCGCTCCTTCGCTCAGCGCTTGCCGCCCATCACTCACCCCACTCAGGCTCTCTCTCTCACCAGCTCCTGTCTACCTCATGTCCTTGGCATTTTGGCCTCCCTGAAGCTCTGTGACTAACTCCTCAGAGCCACTCTTGCTTCTGTCACTTCGCTGACGTACCCGAAAATGCTCCGATGCTTCTGCCTGCTTCTGTAACTGCCATTATCATGCCTGCATTCTTCTGACAAGGTGGAGCAAGTCAAAGAGAGGTGGAGCAAGCCAGTGAATGGTGGAACAAGCCAGGAGAAGGTAGAGCAAGCCATAGAAAGTTGCAGAAAGCCAAGACGGAGCAAGCTAGAGAAAGGTGGAGCAACCCCCAGAAGGGTGAAGCAAGCAAGGGAAAGGTGGAGCAAGCCAGATAAAGATAATGCAAGCCAGAGAAAGGTGGAGCAAGCCAGGGAAAGGTGGAGCAAGCCAGAGAAAAGTGGAGCAAGCCAGAGATTGATTGAGCAAGCGAGAGACAAGTGGAGCAAGGCAGAGAAAGTTGGAGCAAAGCAAACAACCGTGGAGAAATCCAGAGAACGGTGGAGCAATCCAGAGAATGGTGCAGCAAGCCAGCAAAAGGTGGAGCAAGCCAGAGAAAGGTGGAGCAAGCTTGAGAAAGTTGGAGCAAGCCAGAGAAAGGTGGAGGAAGCCTAAGAACGGTGGAGCATGCCAGAGGAGTATGGAGGAAGGAAGAGAAAGGTGGAGCAAGCCAGAGAAAGGTGGAGCAAGCCAGAGAAAGGTGGAGCAAGCCAGAGAAAGGTGGAACAAGCCAGGCAAAGGTGGAGCAAGCCACAGGAAGGTAGAGAAAGCATGAGGAAAGGTGGAACAAGCCAAAGAAAGGTGGAGTAAGCCAGAGAGAGGTGGAGGAAGTCAGGGGAGGTTGGAGGAAGCTAGAGAAAGGTGGAGCAAGCCAGAGAAAGGTCAAGCAAGCTAGAGAACGGTGAAGCAAGCCAGAAAAAAGTGGAGAAAACCAGAGAATGGTGAAGCTAGTTAGAGAAAGGTCAAGCAAGCCAGCAAAAGATGGAACAAGCCATAGAAAGGTGGAGCAAGTCAGAGAAAGGTGGAGTAAGCCAGAGAAACGTGGAGTAAGCCAGAGAAAGGTGGAGCAAGACAGAGAAAGGTGGAGCAAGCCAGGTAAAGGTGGAGCAAGAAAGAGAATGGTGGAGCAAGCTATAAAACGGTGAACCAAGCCAGAGAATGGTGGAGTAAGCCAGAGAATTGTGAAGCAATCCAGAGAAAGGTGGAGCAAGCCAGGGAAAGGTGGAGCAGGCCACAAAAAAGTGGTGCAGGCCAGAGAGTGGTGGCGCAATCTTGAGGAAGGTGGAGCAAGCAAGAGAATGGTGGAGCAAGCCAGAGAAGGGTGGAGCAAGCCAGAGAACGGTGGAGAATGCCAGAAAACGGTGGAGCAAGCCGGATAACGGTGGAACAAGCAAGGGATAGGTGGAGCAAGCTAGAGAATGGTGGAGCAAGCCAGAGAACGATGGAGCAAGACACAGTACGGTAGGTAAAGCTTGAGAACGGTGGAGCAAGCCAAAGAAATGTGGAGCAAGCCAGAGAAAGGTGGAGCAAACCAGGCAAAGTTGGAGCAAGCCAGAGAAAGGTGGAGAAAGCATAAAGAAAGGTGGAAAAAGCCAGAGAAAGGTGGAGTAAGCCAGAGAGAGGTGGAGCAAGCCAGGGAAGGTTGGAGCAAGCTAGAGAAAGGTGGAGCAAGTCAGAGAAAGGTGGAGCAAACCAGGGAAATGTAGAGCAAGCAAGAGAAAGGTCAAGCAAGCTAGAGAACGGTGGAGCAAGCCAGAGAAAGGTGAAGCAAGCCAGAGAACGGGGAAGTAAGCCAGAGAAACGTGGAGTAAGCAAGAGAAAAGTGGAGCAAGCCAGAGAAAGGTGGAGCAAGCCAGGTAAAGTTGGAGCAAGAAAGAGAATGGTGGAGCAACCTATAGAACGGTGAAGCAACCCAGGGAATGGTGGAGCAAGCCACAGAACGTTGGAGCAAGCCAGTGAAAGGTGGAGCAAGCCAGAGAAAGGTGGAGCAGGCCACAGAAAGGTGGAGCAGGCCAGATAATGGTGGAGCAATCTTGACGAAGGTGGATCAATCAAGAGAATGGTGGAGCAAACCAGAGAATGGTGGAACAAGCCAGAGACCGGTGGAGCATGCCAGAAAACGGTGAAGCAAGCCAGATAACGGTGGAGCAAGCAAGGGAAAGGTGGGGCAAGCCAGAGAATGGTGGAGCAAGCCAGAGAACGATGGAGCAAGCCACAGTACGGTGGATAAAGCCGGAGAACGGAGGAGCAAGCCAGAGACAGGTGGAGCAAAACAGAAAACGCTGGAGCGAGCCAGAGTATGGTGGAGCAAGCCAGACAACGGTGGAGCAAGACAAAGAACGGTCGAGCAAGCCACAGAAAGGTAGAGCAAGCCAGAGAATGGTGCGGAAAGCCAGAGAAAGGTAAAGCAAGCCAGATGAAGGTGGAGGAAGCTTGAGAACAGTGGAGCAAGCCAGAGTAAGGAGAAGGAAGCCAGAGAAATGTGGAGTAAGCGAGAGAAAGATGGAGCAAGCCAGGGAAAGGTGGAGCAAGCCATAGAAAGGAGGAGCAATCCAGGGAAAGGTGGAGCAAGCCAGGAAAAGGAGGAGGACGCCAGGGAAAGGTGGAGCAAGCCAGAGAACTGCGGAGCTAGCCATAGACTGATGGAGCAAGCCGGAGAATGGTGGAGCAAGCCAGATAACGGTGGAGCAAGCCAGAGAACAGCAGAGCAGGCCAGAGAAAGGTGGAGCATGCGAGAGAAAGGTGGAGCAAGCCAGAGAAAGGTTGAGGAGGCCAAAGAACGGTGGAGCAAGCCAGAGAAAGATGGAGCAAGTCAAAGAAAGGTAAAGCAAACCAGAGAATGGTGGAGCAAACCAGAGAAAGGTGGAGCAAGCCAAAGAGAGGTGGAGCAAGCCAATGACAGGTAGAGAAAGCCAGGGAAAGGAGGAGCAAGCCAGAGAAAAAAACCAGCAAGCCAAGGAAAGATGGAGCAAGCCAGAGAAAGGTGAAGCAAGCCCCAGAAGGGTGAAGCAAGAGAGGGAAAGGTGGAGCAAGCCAGATAAAGATAATGCAAGCCAGAGAAAGTTGGAGCAAGCCTGGGAAGGGTGGAGCAAGCCAGAGAAAAGTGGAGCAAGTCAGAGAATGGTTGAGCAAGCGAGAGACAGGTGGAGCAAGCCAGAGAAAGATGGAGCAAGCCAGAGAACAGTGGAGAAATTCAGAGAACGGTGGAGCAAGCCAGGGAATGGTGGAGCAAGCCAGCGAAAGGTGGAGCAAGCCAGAGAAAGGTAGGGCAAGTGAGAGAAAGGTGGAGCAAGCCAGAGAAAGGTGGAGCCAGCCAGAGAATGGTGGAGCAAGCCAGAGAAACATGGAGCAAGCCAGAGAAAGGTGGCGCAAGCCAGGAAAGGTGGAGCAAGCCAGAGAAAGATGGAGCAAGCCAGAGAAAGGTAGGGCAAGTGAGAGAAAGGTGGAGCAAGCCAGAGAAAGGTGGAGCCAGCCAGAGAATGGTGGAGCAAGCCAGAGAAACATGGAGCAAGCCAGAGAAAGGTGGCGCAAGCCAGGAAAGGTGGAGCAAGCCAGAGGAAGGTGGATCCTTTCAGAGAAAGGTGGCGCAAGCCAGGCAAAGGTGGAGCAAGCCCGAGAAAGGTGGAGAAAGCATGATGAAATGTGGAACAAGCCAAAGAAGGTGGAGTAAGCCAGAGAGTAGTGGAGCAAGCCAGGGAAGCTTAAGGCAAGCTAGTGAAAGGTGGAGCAAGCCAGAGAAAGGTGAAGCAAACCAGGAAAATATGGGGCAAGCCACAGAAAGGTCGAGCAAGCTATAGAACGATGAAGCAAGCCAGAGAAAGGTGGAGCAAGCTTGAGAACAGTGGAGCTAGCTAGAGAAGGTTGGAACAGGCCAGAGAAATATGGAACAAGCCATAGAAAGGTGGAGCAAGCCAGAGAAAGGTGGAGTAAGTCAGAGAAAGGTGGAGTAAGCAAGAGAAAGGTGGAGCAAGCCAGAGAAAGGTCGACCAAGCCAGGTAAAGGTAGAGCAAGACAGAGAATGGTGGAGCAAGCTATAGAACGGTGAAGCAAGCCAGAGAATGGTGGAGCAAACCAGAGAACGGTGGAGCAAGCCAGAGAAAGGTGGAGCAAGCCACAGAAAGGTGGAGCAGGCCAGATAACGGTTGAGCAGGCCAGAGAATAGTGGAGAAATCCTGAGGAAGGTGGAGCAAGCAAGAGAATGGTGGAGCAAGCCGGAGAATGGTGGAGCAAGCCAAAGAGCGGTGGAGCATGGAAAAACGGTGGACCAAGTTAGATAACGGTGGGCAAACCAGGGAAAGGTGGAGCAAGCCAGAGAATGTTGGAGCAAGCAAGAGAACGATGGAGCAAGCCACAGTTACAATGGATATAGCCGGAGAACGGTGGAGCAAGCCAGAGAACGGTGGAGCAAGCCAGAGAACGATGGAGCAAGCCAGAAAAAGGTTGAGCAAGCCAGAGTAAGGTGGAACAAGCGAGAGAAAGGTAGAGCAAGCCAGAGAATGGTGGAGCAGGTCAAAGAACGGTGGAGCAGGCCAGAGAAAAGTGGAGCAGGCCAGAGAAAGGTGCAGTATGCCAGAGAAAGGTAAAGCAAGCAAGTGATCGGTGAAGCAAGCCATAGAAAGGTGGACCACGCCAGAGAAAGGTGGAGCAAGCCAGAGAAAGGTTGAGCAAGCCAGAGAAAGGTGGAGCAAGCCAGAGAAAGCTTGAGCAATCCAGAGACCGGTAGAGCAAGCCAGAGAACGGTAGAGCAAGCCAGAGAACGGTGGAGCAAGCCAGATAATGCTAGAGCAAGCCAGAGAAAGGTGGAACAAGCTAGAGAAAGGTGGAGCAAGCCGGAGAAAGGTGGGGCAAGCCAGGGAAAGGTGGAGCAAGCCAGAGAAAGGTGGAGCAATCGAGAGTAATGTGGAGGAAGCCAGGGAAAGGTTTAGCAAGCCAGAGAAAGGTGGAGCAAGCCAGAGAAAGTTGGAGCAAACAAGGGAAAGGTGGAGTAAGCCAAAGAAAGGTGGAGTAATCCAGAGAATGGTGGAGCAAGCCAGGAGAAGGAGGAGCAAGCCACAGAAAGGTGGAGCAAGCCATGGAAAGGTAAAGCAAGCAAGAGAAAGACGGAACAATCCTGAGAAAGGTGGAGCAAGCCAGGGAAAGGTGGACCAAGCCAGAGAAAGGTGGAGCAAGCCAGAGAATGGTAGAGCAAGCCAGGGAAAGGTGGAGCGAGCCACAAAAAGGTGGAATATGCCAGAGAACGGTGGAGCAAGCCGGAGAAAGATGGAGCAAGCCAGAAAACAGTGGAGCAAGCAAGAGAAAAGGGAGCAAGCCAGCGAGAAGTGGAGCAAGCCAGAGAAAGGTAGAGCAAGCCGGAAGAAGGTGGAGAAAGCCTGTGAAAGGTGGCGCAAGCCAGAGAAAGGTGGAGCAAGCCAGAGAAAGGTGGAGCAACCCAGGGAAAGATGGAGCAAGCCGGAGAAAGGTGGAGCAAGCCAGAGAACTGAGGAGCAAGCCAGGGAACGGTAGAGCAAGCCATAGAAAGGTGGAGCAAGCGAGGGAAAGGTGGAATAAGCCAGAGAAAGGTGGAGTAAGCCAAAGAAAGGTGGAGCAAGCCAGGGATAGGTGGAACAAGCCAGAGAAAGGAGGAGAAGGCCAGAGAAATATGGAGCAAGTCATGGAAATGTGGAGCAAGAGAAGGAAAGGTGGAGCAAGCCAGAGAATGCTGGATTAAGCCGAAGAAAGGTGGAGTAAGCAAGAGAACGGTAGAGCAAGCCAGAGAAAGGCGGAGCAAGCCAGAGAAAGGTAGAGCAAGGCAAAGCAAGGCGGAGCAAGCCAAAGAACAGTAGAGCAAGCAAGAGAAAGGTGAAGCAAGCTAGAGAAAGGTGGAGCAAGCCGGGGAAAGGTGAAGCAAGACAGGGAAAGGCGGAGCAATTCAGAGAAAGGGTGAGCAAGCGAGAGAAAGGTTGAGCAAGCCAACGAAAGGTGGAGCAAGCCTGGGAAATGTAGACCAAGCCAGAGAAAGGTGGAGCAAGCAAGAGAACGGTGGAGCAAGCAAGAGAAAGGTGAAGCAAGCCAGAGAAAGTTAGAGCAAGCCAGGGAAAGGCGGAGCAAGGCAGAGAAAGGTGGAGCAAGCCCGGGAAACGTGGAGCAAGCCAGAGAAAGGTGGAGCAAGCCAGAAAAGCGGTGGAGCAATCCAGGGGAAGGTGTAGTAAGCCAGAGAAAAGTGGAGCAAGACAGAGAACGGTGGAGCAAGCCAGAGAATGGTGGAGCAAGCCAGAGA
>SZWC01001576.1:44575-63216 GCA_023375785.1 Penium margaritaceum | reverse complement strand
CGATTCGGCCAAGCGTAGCTCAAGTTATGCTTGCCGAAGCGCAGGTCTCACCCACCACAGAAGCCTGACGCCGCCACTCGCCGTGGCGCCTTCATTCACGTGCGAAGCGCCTTTCCCAAGGCGCATATCCCATTGCACATGGTGTGGGGGTCCCCTGCACTGTTTCCACGCACCCTACCCACTTTTGGGTCGTGTTTGGTGATGGGGTGTGACGAGGTTCGAAACCTGTCCGCGGACCTGCAGTCAGAATTTTGACAAAGTCCCCTAGTAACAAAATGTTCTTCTGAGTTTCGGACGTCGAGCCAGGATTTTGGCCAAGTCCCTCAGTAACAACCTGCACTGCTGGATCCGGTGGATGATCCACCTGATCAAGCGGATCATCCACCAGACGCCTCGGCAGGCCTATCGGAGCATTTTCTCCACATGGTATTTTTGTTACTCGGTCCGGTCGATTATCGACCGGATTTCGAGTCGCAGCCGGGTCCCAGAGCCGGTGCGCATATCCCATCTTTGGAAAGCCATATCTCCCTCGATACTTGTCCGATTCCATTGAAACAACTTCCACCGGATTCAGCAACTCGTCAACTTTCAGGGGCAATCCTCCATTTTAGGATCCAAGCAAGCTTCGAGTCGCCAGATCCGCCGGAGCGGAGTTTCCATTTTCTGGCGGCTCGTCAGCACCTTCCGGCGCCGCACTTGGGCATGCAGTGGGGGAATTTTTCAACATTCTCCCTCTAGCACCTTCCATGCCCGCTGCCCCTGCTTGCTCTCACTCATCTTCCGCTGCGCCCTCTAGCCCGTCATACCTGGTCATCCCAAGTCCGGCCATGCTCATCGCATGCCGGTCCGCGGGTTGCGCTTTGGTCAAGCAATCCGCAAGCATGTTGTGCGTGCTGTAGTGCTGCAGCACCACCTGCCTCACGTCGATGTGAATTCTCCTCCTGCGCTGCGTCAGGTTGTTGGTCAGCGAGATGGAGCCGGTGATGTCCTCTTGCACCATCGTAGGTTCCTTCTGCGGCACGCCGAGCTCCCCCAGCAACCTGCGGAGCCACACCGCCTCCTTGACCGCCTCGGCCAGCGCGATGTACTCTGCTTCCACTGTGGAGGTGGCGACGTAGTCCTGTTTCCTGCTGCACCACGAGACCGCTGCACCAGCGAGGAAGAACACGTAGCCGGATGTGGACTTCCGCTTGTCCACATCCCCAGCGTATTCTGCGTCCGTATAGCAGACCAGACGCAAAGGGTCCGCCCGCCCTTTGCCGTCGAACCTCAGGCGCGCGTGCCGCGTCCCCTGCAGGTAGCGGAGGATGCGCTTGACCGCCTGCCAGTGTAGTGGCCCTGGATTGGCCACGTACCTGCTCACTTGGCCCATCGTGTAGGCCAGGTCCGGTCGAGTCGCCACCATGGCATACATGAGGCTGCCCACCGCCGATAGGTACGGCACCCCTGCCATGTCCTCCCGCTCTTCTTTTGTTTGCGGCGCCATTACCGCACTCAGTTCACAGGTCGTGGAGACAGGACTGCACACTGGTTTGCAGTCCTCCATGCCGTACCGCTTCAGCACCTCGGCCACGTATTTGGCCTGCCCCAGCTCAAGCGTGCGTGCCCTCCGGTTCCGCGTAATGCTCACCCCGAGGTAGAACTCCAGCTCCCCCATGTCCGACATCTGGAACCTGCTGCTCAGCTGCTCTTTCAGCTGCTGTAGGCTCGGCAGGTNCATATCCTCCCGCTCTTCTTTTGTTTGCGGCGCCATTACCGCACTCAGTTCACAGGTCGTGGAGACAGGACTGCACACTGGTTTGCAGTCCTCCATGCCGTACCGCTTCAGCACCTCGGCCACGTATTTGGCCTGCCCCAGCTCAAGCGTGCGTGCCCTCCGGTTCCGCGTAATGCTCACCCCGAGGTAGAACTCCAGCTCCCCCATGTCTGACATCTGGAACCTGCTGCTTAGCTGCTCTTTCAGCTGCTGTAAGCTTGGCAGGTCTGAGGAGCACACAATCAGATCGTCCACGTAGAGTGCGACAATCTGATGGAGCTTTTTGCTGCGCCGCACGTACACGCTATGATCCGCCTCACAGCGCTTGAAGCCGAGTTGTGCCATGAAGCTGTCCATCTGTTCGTACCAGCATCGGGGTGATTGTTTTAGCCCGTACAAGGACTTCCACAGCTTGCACACCTTGCCCTCCGGCGCCTCCACCCCCTCCGGCACCTCCATGTAGATTTCTTTGTCGATGATGCCATTGAGGAAGGCCGTTTTTACGTCTATTTGGTGGAGCTCCATGTCCTTCGCGGCTGCCACCGCAAGGATCGCCCGGATGCTTGTGAACTTGGCGACGGGGGCGAACGTCTCATCGTAGTGCTCGCCCTTACGTTGTGCGTACCCCTTTGCCACGAGCCGCGCCTTGTACTTGTCAACCACTCCTTCCTTCATGAACTTGGTCTTGAAGACCCACTTGGAGCCGATGACCTTGGCGTCTTTCGGCCTGTCAACCAGCTGCCACGTGTCGTTTTCAGCAATGGACGCCAACTCTGACTTGATGGCGGCGTCCCACTGCTCCCCCTCGGGCCGCGCAAGCGCCTCGTGCACGGTTGTCGATTCCGTTGATGCAGCCAGCATGCACCGCGTCATGCCGATCCATCGACCTGTGCCTGCGTCGAAACGCTTCCCCGCTCTCCGCTACCTCCCACTGCGGCACGGCAGTCTTGGCGGCGTCTCGTCGCTGTGTTGCGATCCTTCTGACTCAGCCTGCTCCGGTGAACCATCTACCGGACGGGCGGCGCATCCGAAGGATTTTTCTCCGAAGCCCGACGCGAACTCCGCCGGGAGTGCGCGCTTTGGCACCCGCGGTGCCTCCTTCGACGGATCATTCCGCCGGATCTCCAGCCCAGCTGCATTGTCGTCGGAGTCCTCCGCGTTGGCTGCTGCACCTGCTGCACCACCGCGCTCCGACGCCGCATCATCAACCTCCGCGTCCGCCGGCTCCTCCTCGTAGTCAAGGAGCTGGAACCACTCCCCCTGTTTTGAGTGTTCCCGATGCTCATGTCATTGCTGCTGCTGCTGAAGCTTTGCTGCTCGTCAAAATCGACGTCACGGCTGTAGATGATCTCTTGTGTGCGCGGGTCCCAGAGTCGATACGCCTTTTGCGCGCTCTCGTAGCCGAGGAACAAGCACGGCTTCGCCCGCGGTTCCAGCTTGCTGTCGCGTCGTTGCGCCGCTTGCACCATCGCGTGCGCCTTGCACCTGAACACCTTCAAATGCGCCACGTTTGGCTTGCGCCCGCTCCAAACCTCCTGCGGCGTCTTCCAGCCACCCTTGCTCTTCAGCACCGCCGTTGGGGTGAGGTTGATGGTATAGCTCGCTGTACGCACAGCCTTTGCCCACAAACCTCGCGGCCACCCCGCATCCACAAGCATAGTCTGCACCATGTTGAGCAGCGTCTAGTTCGCTCGCTCCACCACTTCGTTGGACTGTGGTGAGTATGGCGTAGTGGGTTCCCACTTGATGCCCTCCTGCTTCATCCACCCACTGCAGCCCACGTACTCTCCGCCATTGTTCCTGCGTAGCGCTCTGACCTTCCGGCCAGTCTGCCTCTCCACTGCTGCGACGTACTCCTTCAGCCGGTCCAGGACCTCGCCCTTCCGCTTCATGAAGTACACAAAGAGCTTCCTGTTGCAGTCGTCAATAAAGGTGACAACGTATCTCAAACCGCCGTTTGACGGTGTTTTGAATGGTCCACACACGTCGTTGTGCACGACCTCCAGTAGGTCTTTTGCGCGAGCCTTGTTTTTGTTGAACGGCTTGCGCCGCGCCTTGCCCAAAATGCAAGGCTTGCACTTTTTGTGTGCTGCTGCATCTGCTGCCGCGTCTGCACCATCGATGACGAGGCCGCGCACCATGTCGCGCTTTGTCATCTCCTTAACGGTTACGGGTACCGAATGCCCCAACCATCGGTGCCAGAGCTCCAGATCAGCGCTTCCTCCCTTGGCCATGTTGACAACGCGCTCCTGCAAATCTGCTGCATCGGATGCCACGGGGACCACCTTGGTCTCCACGATGTAGAGACCGCCCTCGCGCTTCGCCTCCAGCACGACCTTGCCGTTGCCGTCAATGCGCACCACTGCACCTTTCCTACGGAAGAGCACCTCATACCCCTTGTCCGTCAAGCGGCTGACACTCAAAATGTCAGCCAGGCCGGGGACGTGCTGCACATCACGAATTGTGCACAGCTCCTTCTTACCGCCCACCACGACTTCCACCTCCACGTCGCCTTGGCCGGCCGCCGGCTCGACTTTGTCGTTCGCGAACACCATCCACTTGGAGGACTTCTTGTAGGTGAAGAATCCCACCTTCTCGACTTGGGTGTGCTCCTTGGCCCCAGAATCCAGGCACCGCCTGCTGGCCTTCTTGAGGAAGTGGTTCTTGTTGCCGTTGAGGAGCGACCTGCCCTTGCTGTTTTTGCCGCCGGTCTTTGCCTCCTCCGGGCACTCACGGGCCCAATGGCCCTCCTTGCCGCAGTTGCGGTATGCACCTTTCTTGGTGCCCTTCTTGCCGCCGCCCTTTCCGCCACTTCCTCGGCCCCCGCTTCCGCCACCGCACATTTTGGTGACAAGGGCCGATGAGGAAGACGAGGACTCCCCGCAGCTCCGTCGCTGCGCCTCATTGCGGATGTACTCTGCGACCGCGCCATAGGTGAGCTTGTCCTCCGACCATCCTCCGAGAACGGTGATGAGTGGACCCCAACTGTCAGGTAGGGCCATGAGGAGGGCCATCGCTTGCAGCTGCGTGTCGATCTTCCACCCCACGTCATTGCATTGCGAGGCAAGCGACACGATCTGCTGCATGGCGGAGATGATATCATCTCCCTCCTCGATTCTCACCGTGAGGAGCCGCTTCATCGCGAAGATTTTGTTCGCCAGCGACTTGGATTAGTGGATGGCACACAGCTTTTGCCAAACTTCGGCTGCTAGCTTGCAGCCTTGGAAGTAGCCCCATTGCGACTCGGCCGTCCCGGACACTAGGAGCATGAGCGCCTCCGTGTTCTTCTTTTCGAAGGCCTACTTCTCCGCGTCCGTAGCAGTCGCCTCTGCGAGCACCTCCTTTCCCAACATGACATCCAGCAGTCCCTTATGCAAGATGTGCAGTTCGAACTGCCACCTCCATAGCCCAAAGCCCGGGCCGCCCACATGCTTCTGAATGGGCTGCGTCTCCTCCTGCGCCATGTGCGCAGCTGCTACTCCTACGAGTTCTTAGACCTTCACGGCGACGTCAAAGATGACGATCCCGTGGGCTACGGAAGACGTGAACGTTGGAGGCGTTCAGACCCGTGGGCCCATAACCCTTTCTCAGGTTGAGATCCACGTGGTGCGGTCCCGACGTTTGTCTGATCGCCTCTAGTGGTTCACGTCTATCGTTTTGGGCGAATCTGAGACTGAGCGTGAGCTTTCTGGTCGCCTCACATGAGGGGGACCGGAAGTTTGGAGACAGTCAGTTTGCGAAGGGAATAACGTCATTTTGCGTTAGTTGTTGAACATGGAAATCTTCACAACATTTATAGGGCTAGTCATGAGCTTTCCAGCGCACCAAACCGCGCGCAATTCGGCCAAGCGTAGCTCAAGTTATGCTTGCCAAAGCGCAGGTCTCACCCACCACAGAAGCCTGACGCCGCCACTCGCCGTGGCTCCTTCATTCACGTGCGAAGCACCTTTCCCAAGGCGCATATCCCATTGCACATGGTTGTGGGGGTCCCCTGCACTGTTTCCACGCACCCTACCCACTTTTGGGTCGTGTTTGGTGATGGGGTGTTACGAGGTTCGAAACCTGTCCGCGGACCTGTAGTCAGAATTTTGACAGTCCCCGAGTAACAAAACGTATTACTGAGTTTCGGACGTCGAGCCAGGATTTTGGCTAAGTCCCTCAGTAACAACCTGCACTGCTGGATCCGGTGGATGATCCACCTGATCAGGCGGATCATCCACCGGACGCCTCGGCAGGCCTATCGGAGCATTTTCTCCACATGGTATTTTTGTTACTCGGTCCGGTCGATTATCGACCAGATTTCGAGTCGCAGCCGGCTCCTAGAGCCGCTGCGCATACCCCATCTTTGGAAATCCATATCTCCCTCGATACTTGTCCGATTCCGGCGAAACAACTTCAACCGGATTCAGCAACTCATCAAAATTCAGGGGCAATCTTCCCTTTTAGGATCCAAGCAAATGTTGAGTCGCCAGATCCGCCGGAGCGGAGTTTCCATTTTCTGGCGGCTCGTCAGCGCCTCCCAAGGCCGCACTTGGGCATGCGGAGGGGCAAATTTCAACAATAGAAACGTGGAGCAATACAGGGAAAGGTACAAAGGCGCGGGCGCAAAGCCGCAGGCGCAAAGGTGAGGGCACGAAGGCCAGGCGCAAAGGCGCGGGCGCGAAGGCACAGGCACGAAGGTGCGGGCGTGAAGGCGTGGCACGAAGGCAGAGGAACAAAGGTGCGGGCGCAAAGGTGCAGGTGCGAAGGCCCAGGCGCAAAGGCGCAGGCGCAAAGGCGCGGGCGCAAAGGCACAGGCGCAAATACGCAGGTACGAAGGCACAGGCGAAGAGGTGCAGGCGCAAAGGCGCAGGCACAAAGGCGCAGGCGCAAAGGCGTAGGCACAAGGGCGCATGCGCACAGGCGCAGGCGCATAGGTGCATGCGCAAAGGGGGGGGGGACAAAAAACCTTGATCCACCTTTCTCTTGCTTGCTCCACCTTTCTCTAGCTTGCTCCACCGTTCTCTAGAATTCTTCACCTTTCTCTGACTTGCCCCACCGTTCTCTGTCTTTCTCCATTTTTCTCTGGCTTGCTCCACCTTTCAGTGGCTTGCCGGACCTTTCTCTGGCTTGTCCACCTTTCTCTTGCCTGCTCCACCTTTCCCTGGCTTGCTCCACCTTTCTCTGGCTTGCTGCACCTTTCCCTGGCCTGCTAAAACGTTCTTTGGCTTGGTCTTCCTTTCTCAAGCTTGCTCCACCGTTCTCTGGCTTGCTCCACCTCTCTCTGGCTTACTCCACCTTTCCTTGGCTTGCTCCACCTTTCTCTGGCTTGCTCCAGTTTTCTCTGGATTGCTCCACCTTTCTCTTGCTTGCTCCACCATTCTCTGGCTTGCTCCACCTTCCCCTGGCTTGCTCCACCTTTCTATGGCTTGCTCCACCGCTCTCTGGACTGCTCCACCTTTCTCTGGCTTGCTCCACCTTTTTCTGCCTTGGTCCACCTTTCTCTGGCTTTCTCCACCTTTCATTGGCTTGCTCCACCTTTCGCTGGCTTGCTCCACCTTTCTCTGGCTTGCTCCACCTTTCTCTGGCTTCCTCCCCCTTTCTGTGGCTCGCTCCACCGTTCTCTGGCCTGCTCCACCTTTCTCTGGCTTGCTCCAGCATTTTCAAACTTGCTCCACCTTTCTCTGGCTTGCTCCACCTCTCTCTGGCCTGCTGCACTTTTCTCTGGCTTTCTCCACCTTTCTCTGGCTTGCTCAACCGTTCTCTGGCTTGCTCCACCTTTCTCTTACTTGCTCCACCTTGATCTACTTTCCTCCACCTTTCTCTGGCTTGCTGCACTTTTATCTGGCTTGCTTCACCTGTCTCTGGCTTGCTCCACCTTTCTCTGTCTTGCTCTACGCTTCTTTGGCTTGCTTCACCGTTGTCTGGCTTGCTTAACCGTTCTCTGGCTTACTCCCCCATTCTCCGGCTTGCTCAACCATTGTTTGGCTTGCTCAACCTTCCTCTGGCTTTCTCCACCTATCTCTCGCTAGCTTCATTGTTCTCTGGCCTTCTCCAACTTTTTCAGGCTTGTTCCACCTTTCCCTGGCTTGCTCCATCTTTCTCTGGCTTGCTCCACCTTTCCCTGACTTGCTCCACCTTTCCCTGGCTTGCTGCACCGATCCGTTTTGCTCCACCTTTCTATGGCTAGCTCCACCGTTCCCTGGCTTGCTCCATCGTTCTCTGGCGTTTTCCACCTTTCTCCGGATTGCTCCACCTTTCCCTTCATTGCTCCACCTTTCTCTGGATTGCTCCATATTTCCCTGGAGTGCTCCACCTTTCTATGGCTTGCTCCACGTTTCTCTGGCTTGCTTCACCTTTCCCTGGTTTGCTCCGCCTTTCGCTGGCTTTCTCCACCCTTTACTGGCTTGCTCCAC
Organism: Penium margaritaceum; assembly: GCA_023375785.1. Taxonomy (NCBI): domain Eukaryota; kingdom Viridiplantae; phylum Streptophyta; class Zygnematophyceae; order Desmidiales; family Peniaceae; genus Penium; species Penium margaritaceum. The sequence continues at coordinate 55,065 of SZWC01001576.1, read as the reverse complement.
CGTTCTCCAACTTGCTCCACCATTCTCTGGATTGCTCCACCGTTCTCAAGCTTGCTCCATCCCTCTTTGGCTTACTCCACCTTTCCCTGCTTTAATCCACCTTTCACTCGCTTTCTCCACCGTTCTCTGGCTTGTTCCACCTTTCTCTGACTTGCTCAACCTTTATCTGGCTTGCTCCACCTTTCTCTGGCTTGTTCTACCTTTCCTTGGCTTGCTCTATCCTTCTATGGCTTGCCCCACCGTTCTTTGGCTTGCTCCACCGTTCTCTGGCTTCTTCCACCATTCTCAGGCTTGCTCCGCCTTTCCGTGGCTTGCTACACCTTTGTCTGGCTTGGTACAACTTTCCCTGGCTTGCTCCACCTTTCTCTGGCTTGCTCTACCTTTCTTTGGCTTGCTCCATCCTTCTATGGCTTGCCCCACCGTTCTTTGGCTTGCTCCACCGTTCTCTGGCTTCTTCCACCATTCTCAGGCTTGCTCCGCCTTTCCGTGGCTTGCTACACCTTTGTCTGGCTTGCTCCACCGTTCTTTGGCTTGCTCCACCGTTCTCTGGCTTCTTCCACCATTCTCAGGCTTGCTCCGCCTTTCCGTGGCTTGCTACACCTTTGTCTGGCTTGCTTCAACTTTCCCTGGCTTGCTCCACCTTTCTCTAGCTTGCTCCACCTTTCCCTGCCTTACTCCACATTTCTCTGGCTTGCTCCACCATTCTCTGGCTTGCTCCACCGTTTTCTGGCTTGCTCAACTTTTCTCTGGCTTGCTCCACCTTTCTCTGGCTTGCTCCACTTTTCCCTGGATTGCTCCACCTTTCTTTGGCTTGCTCCATCGTTCCTGGCTTGCTCCGTTGTTCTCTGACTTGCTCTACCTTTCTCTGGTTTGCTCCAACTTTCCCTGGCATGCTCCACCTTTTTATGGCTTGCTCCACCATTCTCTGGCTTGCTCCATCATTCTATGGCTTGCTCCAACTTTCTCCGGCCTGCTTCACCTTTCTCTGGCTTTCTCCACCTTTCCCTAGCTTGCTCTACCTTTCTCTGTCTGGCTCCACCATTCTCTGGCTTGCTCCACCATTCTCTGGCTGATCCACCTTTCTCTGGCTTTCTCCTCCTTTCTCTGGCTTGCTCCACATTTCTCTGGCTTCCTCCACCTTCATCTGTCTTGCTCTACCTTTCTGTGGCTTTCTCCACCGTTCTCTGGCTTGCTCCACTTTTCTCTGCCTTGCTCCACTGTTCTCTGGCCTACTCCACTTTACTCTTGCTTGCTCCTCCTTTCCCTGGCATGCTCCACCTTTCTCTCGTTTGCTCCACCTTTCTCTGGCCTGCTCCACCTTTCCTTGGCTTGCTCCACCTTTCATTGGCTTGCTCCACCTTTACCTGGCTAAGTCCAACATTTCTTTGCTTCCTCCACCTTTCTCAGGCTTGCTCCACTGTTCTCTGGCTTGCTCCAACTTTCTATGGCTTGCTCCACCTTTCCCTGGCTTGCTCCATCTTTCTCTGGCTGGCTCCACCTTCCTTTGCTTGCTCAACCTTTCTGTGGTTCGCTCAACCTTTGTCTGGCTTGCTCCACATTTACCTGGCTTGCTGGACCTTTCTCTGGCTTGTTCCACCTTTCTCCGGCTTGCTCCACCGTTCTCCGGCTTCCTCCATCATCCTCTGGATTGCTCCAGCTTTCTCTGGCTTGCTCCACCCTTCTCTGGCTTGCTCTACCGTTCTCAGGCTTGCTCCACCTTTCTCTGGCTTGCTCCAGCATTCTCTGGCTTGCTTCACCTTTCTCAGGCTTGCTCCACTTTTCCCTGGATTGTTCCACCCTTCTCTGGCCTGCTCCACCTCTCTCTAGCGTGCTCCACCTTTCCCTGGCTTGCTCCACCGTTCTCTGGCTTGCTCCACCTTTCTCTGGCTTGCTCCACCATTCTCTAGCTTGCTCCACCGTTCTCTGCCTTGCTCTACCTTTCTCTCGTTTTCTCCACCTTTCTCTAGCTTGCTCCACCGTTCTTTGGCTTGCTCCACCTTTCTCTGGCTTGCTCTTTCTTTCTCTGGCTTGCTCCATCTTCCTATAGCTTGCTCCAATATTCTCTGGCTTGCTCCACCTTTCTCTGGATTGCTCCACCTTTCTCGAGCTTGCTCTACGCTTCTTTGGCTTGCTTTACCGTTCTCTGGCTTGCTCCACCTTTCTCTGGCTTGCTCCACCGTTCTCTGGCTTGCTCCACCTTTCTCTGGCTTGCTCCACCGTTCTCTGGCTTGCTCCACCCTTCTCTGGCTTGCTCCACCTTTCTCTGGCTTTCTCCACCTTTCGCTGGCTTGCTCCACCTTTCTCTGGCTTGCTCGACCTTCCTCTGGCTTCCTCCCCCTTTCTGTGGCTTGCTCCACCGTTCTCTGGCTTGCTCCACCCTTCTCTGGCTTGCTCCACCTTTCTCTGGCTTTCTCCACCTTTCGCTGGCTTGCTCCACCTTTCTCTGGCTTGCTCGACCTTCCTCTGGCTTCCTCCCCCTTTCTGTGGCTTGCTCCACCGTTCTCTGGCTTGCTCCACCCTTCTCTGGCTTGCTCCACCTTTCTCTGGCTTTCTCCACCTTTCGCTGGCTTGCTCCACCTTTCTCTGGCTTGCTCGACCTTCCTCTGGCTTCCTCCCCCTTTCTGTGGCTTGCTCCACCGTTCTCTGGCTTGCTCCACCCTTCTCTGGCTTGCTCCACCTTTCTCTGGCTTTCTCCACCTTTCGCTGGCTTGCTCCACCTTTCTCTGGCTTGCTCGACCTTCCTCTGGCTTCCTCCCCCTTTCTGTGGCTCGCTCCACCGTTCTCTGGCTTGCTCCACCGTTCTCTGGCTTGCTCCACCGTTCTCTGGCTTGCTCCACCGTTATCTGGCTTGCTCCACTTTTCTCTGGCTTGCTCCACCTTTCTCTGGCTTGCTCCACCGTTCCTGGCTTGCTCCGTTGTTCTCTGACTTGCTCTACCTTTCTCTGGTTTGCTCCAACTTTCCCTGGCATGCTCCACCTTTTTATGGTTTGCTCCACCATTCCCTGGCTTGCTCCATCATTCTATGGCTTGCTCCAACTTTCTCCGGCCTGCTTCACCTTTCTCTGGCTTTCTCCACCTTTCCCTAGCTTGCTCCACCTTTCTCTGTCTAGCTCCACCATTCTTTGGCTTGCTCCACCATTCTCTAGCTGATCCACCTTTTTCTGGCTTTCTCCTTCTTTCTTTGGCTTGCTCCACATTTCTCTGGCTTTCTCCACCTTCATCTGTCTTGCTCTACCTTTCTGTGGCTTTCTGCACCATACTCTGGCTTGCTCCACTTTTCTCTAGCTTGCTCCACCGTTCTCTACCTAATCCACTTTACTCTTGCTTGCTCCACTTTTCCCTGGCATGCTCCACCTTTCTCTCGTTTGCTCCACCTTTCTCTGGCCTGCTCCACCTTTCCCTGGCTTGCTCCACCCTTCATTGGCTTGCTCCACCTTTACCTGGCTAACTCCAACATTTTTTTGCTTGCTCCACCTTTCTCAGACTTGCTCTACCGTTCTCTAGCTTGCTCCACCTTTCTATGGCTTGCTCCACCTTTCCCTGGCTTGCTCCATCGTTCTCTGGATTGCTCCACCTTCCTCTGCTTGCTCAACCTTTCTGTGGTTTGCTCAACCTTTGTCTGGCTTGCTCCACATTTACCTGGCTTGCTGGACCTTTCTCTGGCTTGTTCCACCTTTCTCCGGCTTGCTCCACCGTTCTCCGGCTTGCTCCACCATCCTCTGGATTGCTCCACCTTTCTCTGGCTTGCTCCACCCTTCTCTGGCTTGCTCTACCGTTCTTAGGCTTGCTCCACCTTTCTCTGGCTTGCTCCAGCATTCTCTGGCTTGCTTCATCTTTCTCAGGCTTGCTCCACTTTTCCCTGGATTGTTCCACCCTTCTCTGGCCTGCTCCACATTTCTCTAGCTTGCTCCACCTTTCCCTGGATTGCTCCACCGTCCTCTGGCTTCATCCACCTTTCTCTGGCTTGCTCCACCATTCTCTAGCTTGCTCCACCGTTCTCTGCCTTGCTCTACCTTTCTCTCGTTTTCTCCACCTTTCTCTAACTTGCTCCACCGTTCTCTGGCTTGCTCCACCTTTCTCTGGCTTGCTCTTTCTTTCTCTGGCTTGCTCCATCTTTCTCTAGCTTGCTCCAATATTCTCTGGCTTGTTCCACCTTTCTCTGGATTGCTCCACCTTTCTCGAGCTTGCTCTACGCTTCTTTGGCTTGCTTTACCGTTCTCTGGCTTGCTCCACCTTTCTTTGGCTTGCTCCACCGTTCTCTGGCTTGCTCCACCTTTCTATGGCTTGCTCCACCTGTCTCTCGCTTCCTCCATCATTCTCTGGCTTGCTCCACTTTTCTCGGGCTTGCTTCACCTTTCCATGGCTTGCTCCACCTTTCTCTGGCTTGCTCAACCTTTCCCTGGCTTGCTCTACCTTTCTCTGGCTTACTCCATCTTTCTCCGGCTTGCTCCACCATTATCTGGATTGCTCCACCGTTCTCTGGCTTGCTGCATTTTTCTCTGGCTTGCCCAACCTTTCTCTCGTTTGGTCCACCTTTCCCTGGCTTGCTCGACCTTTCCCCGGCTTGCTCCACCGTTCTTTGGCTTGCTCCACCATTCTCTGGCTTGCTCCACCTTTCTCTGCCTTGCTTCACCTTTCTCTGGCTTTCTCCACCTTTCCCTAGCTTGCTCCATCTTTCTCTGGCTTGCTCCACCATTCTCTGGCTTGCTCCTCGGTTCTTTGGCTTGCTCCACCTTTCTCTGGCTTTCTCCACCTTTCGCTGGCTTGCTCCACCTTTCTCTGGCTTGCTCCACCTTTATCTGGCTTGCTCAACCTTTCTTTGGCTTGCTCCACCGTTCTATGGCTTGATCCACTTGTCTCTGGCTTTCTCCAACGTTCTCTAGACTACTCCACTTTTCGCTGGCTTGGTGAATATTACGCTGGCTTGCTCCACCTTTCTCTGGCTTGCTCCACCTTTCTCTGGCCTACTCCACCTTTCCCTGGCTTGCAACACATTTCTCTTGCTTGCTCATCCTTTCCCTGGCTTGCTCCACTATTTCTTAGCTTACTCTACCTTTCTCTGGTTTGCTCCACTGTTCTCTGGGTTGCTCCACCTTTGTCTTTCTTGCTTCACCTTTCCCTGGCTTGCTCCACCTTTCTTTGGCTTGCTCCACGTACCTCTGGATTGCTCCACCTTTCTCTGGCTTACTCCATTTTTCCCTGCCTTGCTCCACCTTTCTCTGGCTTGCTCCACCTTTCACTGGCTTGCTCCACCGTTCTCTGGCTTGCTCGTCCTTTCTCTGGCTTGCTCCATCTTTCTCTCGCTTACTCCACCTTTCTTGGGCTTGCTCAACTGTTCTCCGACTTGCTCCACCTTTCTCTCGCTTGCTCCAACGTTCTCTGGCTTGCTCCACCTTTCTGTGGCTTGCTCTTCCTTCTCCTGGATTGCTCCACCTTTCTCTGGCCTGCTCCACCATTCTCTAGCTTGCTCCACGTTTCTCTGGCTTGCTCCACCTTTTTCTGGCTTGCTCCACCATTCTCTGGCTTGCTCCACCTTTCTGCGGCTCCACCTTTCCCTAGCTTCCTCCACATTTCTCTGGCTTGCTCCTCCTTTCTCTGGCTTGCTCCACTGTTCTCAGACTTGCTCAACCTTTCTGTGGCTTGCTCCACCTTTCCGTGGCTTGCTCCACCTTTCTCTGGCTTGCTCCACCTTTCTCTGGCTTGCTTAACATTTCCCATGCTTGCTCCACCTTTCTATGGCTTGCTCCACCGTTCCCTGGCTTGCTCCACCATTCTCTCCCGTGCTCCACCTTTCTCTGGCTTGCTCCACCTTTCCCTGGCTTGCTCCACCTTTCTCGGGCTTGCTCCACCTTTCTCTGGCTTGCTCCTCCTTTCTCTGGCTTGCTCCACTTTTCTCTGGCTTGCTCAACCTTTCTCTGGCTTGCTCCATCTTCCTCTGGCTTGCTGCACCTTTCTCTGGCTTGCTCCATCTTGCTCTGGCTTGCTCCACCTTTCTCTGGCTTGCTTCACATTTCCCTGGCTTGCTCCACCTTTCTATGGCTTGCTCCACCGTTCCCTGGCTTGCTCCACCATTCTCTCCCGTGCTCCACCTTTCTCTGGCTTGCTCCACCTTTCCCTGGCTTGCTCCACCTTTCTCGGGCTTGTTCCACCTTTCTCTGGCTTGTTCCATTTTTCTGTGGCTTGCTCCACCATTCTCTGCCTTGCTCGAAATTTTTCTGGCTTGCACCAACATTCTCTGGCTTGCTCCATCTTGCTCTGGCTTGCTCCACCTTTCTCTGGCTTGCTCCACCTTTCTCTAGCTTGCCCCACCTTTCCCTGGCTTGATCCACCTTTCACGAGGTTGCTCCACCTCTCTCAGGCTTGCTGCATCTTTCTCTCGCTTGCTCTAGCTTTCTCTGGCTTGCTTCACCTTTCTATGGCCTTGTTCACCGTTCTCTGCCTTGCTCCACCTTTCTTTGGCTTGTTTCACCTTTCTCTGGATTGCTCCATCTTTCTATGGCTTGCATCACCGTTCCATGTCTTACTCTACCATTCTCTGGTGTGCTCCATCTTTGTCCGGCTTGCACCACCTTTCCCTGGCTTTCTCCACCTTTCTCTGGCTTGCTCCACCTTTCTCTGACTTGCTCCACCTTTCTTTGGCTTGCTCCACCGTTCTCTGCCTTGCTCCACCTTTTTTTGGCTTTCTCCACCGTTCTCTAGCTTGCTCCACTGTTCTTGGGCTTGTTCCACCTTTCCCTCGTTTGCTGTGCCTTTCTCTGGCTTACTCCATCTTTCTCTAGCTTGCTCCACCTCTCCCTGCATTGCTCCACCTTTCTGTGGCTTTCTCCAACTTTCTCTGGCATGCTCCTCCTTTTCCTAGCTTGCTCCACCTTCCTCTGGTTTGCTCCACCTTTCCCTGGCCGACTCCACCTCTGTGTGGCTTGCTCCACCGTGCCCTCGCTTGCTCCACCATTCTCTGGCATGCTCCACCATGTGGCTTACTCCACCTTTCCATGGCTTGCTCAACCGATCTTTGGCCTGCTCCACTTTTCTCTGGCTTGCTCTTCCTTTCCCTGGCTTGCTCCACCTTTCTCTCACATGCTCCACCTTTCTCTGGCCTGCTCAACCTTTCCCTGGCTTGCTGCACCTTTCTCTGGCTTGCTCCACATTTCCCTGGCTTAATCCAACATTTTTTGGCTTGCTCCACTTTTCTTTGGCTTGCTCCACCGTTCACTGGCTTTTTCCACCTTTCTCTGGCTTGCTCTACCTTTCCCTGGCTTGCTCAACCTTTCTCTGGCTTGCTCCACCTTTCTCTGGCTTGCTCCACCTTTCTCTTGATTGCTCCACCTTTGTCTGGCTTTCTCCACATTTCATTGGCTTGCTCCACCTTTCTTTGGCTTGCTCCACCTTTCCGTGGCTTGCTCCTGCTTTCTCTGGCTTGCTCCACCCTTCTCTGGCTTGTTCCACCTTTCTCTGGCTTGCTCCACCTTTCTCTGGCTTGCTCCACGGTAGTCTGGCTTGCTCTACTTTTCTCTGGCTTGCTCCACGTTCCTCTGGCTTGTTCCACCTTTCACTGGCTTGCTCCACCTTTCTCTGGCCTGCTCCACCTTTCTCTGACCTGCTCCGCCTTTCCCTGGCTTCCTCCATCTTTCTTTGGCTTGCTCCACCTTTCCCTGGATTTCCCCGACGTTTTCTGGCTTGCTTCACCTTTCTTTGGCTTTTTCCACCGTTCTCTGGCTTGCTCCACCTTTCTCCAGCTTGCTCCACCTTACACAAGCTTGCTCCACGTTTCCCTGGCTTTCTCCACCTTTCTCTGGCTTCCTTCACCTTTCTCTGGATTGCTCCCCCTTTCTCTTGCTTGCTCAACCTTTCTATGGCTTGCTCCACCTTTCACTGGCTTGCTCCACCTTTCTCTGGCTTGCTCAACCTTTCTCTGGCTTGCGCCATCTTTCTATGGCTTGCTCCACCGTTCTCTAGCTTGCTTCACCGTTCTCTGACTGGCTCCACCTTGCCCTGGTTTGCTCCACCTTTCTCTGACTTGCTCCACCTTTCCCTGGTTTGCTCCACCTTTCTCTTGCTTGCTCCATCTTTCTCTGGCTTGCTCCACCATTCTCTGGCTTGCTCCAACTTTCTCTGACTTGCTCAACCTTTCTTTGGCTTGCTCCACCTTTCTCTGGCTTGCTCTTAGCTTCTTTGGCTTGCTTCACAATTATGTGGCTTGTTCCACCGTTCTTTGGCTTGCTACACCATTCTCTGGCTTGCTCCATCTTTCTCTGGCTTGCTCCACTTATCTCTCGCTTGCTCCATTGTTCCCTGCCTTGCTCCACTTTTCTCATGCCTGCTCCACCTTTCCCTGGCTTGCTCCACCTTTCTTTAGCTTGCTCCACCTTTTCCTGGCTTGCTCCACCTTTCTCTGCCCTGCTCCACCTTTCTGTGGCTCACTCCATCTTTCTCTGGCTTACTCCACCGTTCTCTGGCTTGCTCCACCATTCTCTTGCTTGCTCCACCTTTGTCAGTCTTGCTCCACCTTTCTCTGGCTTGCTCCACCGTTCTCTGGCTTGCTCTACCTTCCTCTCACTTGCTCCACCTTTCCCTGGCTTGCTCCACCTTTCTCTGGCTTGCTACACCGTTCTCTGGCTTGGTCCACATTTCTCCGCCTTGCTTCACTTTTCTCTGGCTTTCTCCACCTTTCCCTAGTTTGCTCCACCTTTCTCTGGCTTGCTCCACCATTCTCTGGATTGCTCCCCCAATCTCTGGCTTGCTCCACCTTTCTCTGGGTTTCTCCATCTTTCTCTGGCTAGCACCGCCTTTCTCTTGCGTGCTCCACCTTTCTCTGGCTTGCTCCACCTTTCTCTGGCTTTCTCCACCATTATCTGGCTTGCTCCACTTTTCTGTGGCTTGCTCCATTGTTCTCTGGCCTGTTCCACTTTTCTCTGACTTGCTCCATCTTTTGCTGGCTTGCTCCACCTTTCTCTGGCTTGCTCCACAATTCTCTGGCCTGCTCCACCTTTTTCCTGGCTTGCTCCACCTTTATGTGGCTTGCTCCTCCTTTCCCTGGCTTGCTCCAATGTGTAATGGCTTACTCCACCTTTCTCTGGCTTGCTCCACTGTCCTCAGTGTTGAAATAGTATGCACCTTGTCCATTGCCTAGCTAGCTAGCTACACATACAGACAAGGCATGCAATCCTCTATGGAGTATGTCCCCTTGGTCTGTTCTGACATGGGCCAGGAATGCACTGCCCATAATGGGTATGTCCCATGTGGCTCATCATAGGAACCATACCTTTTTGGCTTGGTTGAATAGGCGCCGGAGTCTCAAACAAAAGGTCGCGGGTTCAAACCCCGCGACGGCCGCCGTTTTCTTTGTGACCAAAACTGGGACAGGAAGCATCTAGGAAGCTTTTTAGAGCCTGGCTTGAGGATGACACTTGTTGATCTAAGGACGCCCCAAGTATGACTGTAGGTTGAGGTTGGATCCAGTGGAGCCACTACAAGCAGAAGCTTTAGCAAAAGCTCTGCAAGCATAAAAGCATGTACCTTGCATGCATCAATTTACACTTCTTGCCTTTGAGACTCCTCAGAGAGTGTCCAACCAAAGGTAGACACTAAAGACCAACATGCGGACTTCGTGAGGTTGCAAACCAAATGAACCCGAAGTCTAGATCCCTCGTTCGAGGGTGATATGTTATCTTGGTTGCAATACCAAGAGCTGTTGACGGCCTCCCATGTCGGGACCCGTTTCTAGACGGTTGCTATCCGGCGCATTGACAAAGGGTTATGGGCCCACACTTCTGGTTCTAAGGCACGCTTCCAAGACAGACTAGCGCATGGTCTTGCAGGGCGCACAGGTACAACAGGGACACGAAGATCGGACAGCTCCAATCTGCTCCATCGGCTCCATCGGCTTCTTCAGGTAGGGGGCACGCACATGGCTGACTAGGGGACAAGGAATAGCTATGTCCATATTGGACAAGACCCTCGAGCCCCAACCGGATTAAGCTCTACCCCTTTTATAGAAGGTGGTACGACCCCGAGTCTGTTCTCTCACGACGGCACCATCGCCTTAGGCGATCATCGGCGGGAGGGGTATGCAACGGAACCAACTGCACCTTTGACAACGGTCGCAACCAGCAGCCTCATCAGCCTCATCGGCCTCAACAAAGCAGAGTAGCAGCAAAGCAGAGAAGACGAGCAACCACAGGAAATGGCGGATCCGAGTCAAGCCCGCCTTGAGGCGGGTATGTCCAAATTCACGGGGACAAGGTTTCCTATGTGGAAATGGCAGTTTGAGATTGTCATGAACGTGCGTGGCTACCTCGACATCCTCAAAGGGTTGGAGAAAGCACCCGTCAATGCGACCATGACGACGCATGCGGCTGACCTTGCAGCATGGACGATGAAGAACAACATGGCTCTCGCCATTCTTGTGACGTCCATCAACGAGACTCAACACTCCCACATCACAGGATGCACATTGGCTGCCGAGGCCGATGCAAAACTCGCACGCGTGC
>SZWC01001576.1:24973-44448 GCA_023375785.1 Penium margaritaceum | reverse complement strand
TCAGCAGCCTCATCAGCCTCATCGGCCTCAACGAAGCAGAGTAGCAGCAAAGCAGAGAAGACGAGCAACTACAGGATATGGCGGATCCGAGTCAAGCCCGCCTTGAGGCCGGTATGTCCAAATTCACGGGGACAGGGTTTCCCTTGTGGAAATGGCAGTTTGAGATTGTCATGAACGTGCGTGGCTACCTCGACATCCTCAAAGGGTTGGAGAAAGCACCCGTCAATGCGACCATGACGACGCATGCGGCTGACCTTGCAGCATGGACGATGAAGAACAACATGGCTCTCGCCATTCTTGTGACGTCCATCAACGAGACTCAACACTCCCACATCACAGGATGCACATTGGCTGCCGAGGCCGATGCAAAACTCGCACGCGTGCATCAATCGAGCGCCCTAGCAAACCGACTCTTCATCTTCCAACGGTTGTTGTCTATGAGGGTGAGCAAAGGAGAATCGATACCCACATTTTTGCAGTCGTTCGACAATGTGATGCAAGAGGTCCAATAATTGGAATGGAATCTCAACTCTAGCATGCGTGCCATGATCCTTCTAATGGCGCTACCGGAAAGCTAGGGATCCTTGATCAGCGTATTTGGCAGTTGGAAGGAGGCAGATCTGACATACGAGGCTGTCGTCGAACACGTCCGCAACGAGTCCATGCAACGCAGTGGCAGTGAGGCAAACATCTCAGCCTATGCCTCTCGGTTCGGTGGACAAGGTGCAAGCTCTCGCTCTAGTCAAGGCAGCATCGGAAGCGGTGGCGGTGGAGGACAAGGCAATGGTGGCGGGAAGAGTTCCAAGAATCCCGGCAACTGTCACAACTGTGGCAATGTTGGGCACTAGGCTAGGGACTGCCGTAGTCCCAAGAAAGAAGGCGGGAACAAAGGTGGAAAGGAGAAGAAGGAGCTCACCAACATGATGGCTAGGGGGCTGCCCAGGAAGGGAGCAGCGATCCTTAGGCCCGAGGCATTCGCCCTTGACTCGGGCACCAACCACCACTCATCAAAAGAGAAGGGTGGATTTGTCTCCATGGCCGAATCTGTCATGTGCATCAAGTGTGCAAACGGCGGCGTCGTCCAAGCCATGGGTGAAGGGGACAAGGTGATCACGTTCAACGTGAACATTGCAAAGAAGGCAGTCAACCTTCAAAACGTGGTGTACATGCCCTCCTTTGCAGCCAACTTGTTGTCCGTGTCACAAATCACTGACAACAACATGACAGTGGTGTTCACCAACAAGGAAGTGGTGGCCCAAAAAAATGAGGACATCCAGATTTTGTACACCAAAGACGATCTCATGCTTCAAGTTCTAAGGGTGGACGGCCTCTATGTGCTTCCAACCAAAGTCACCAAGGCGTTGGATGAGGGACTTGCATGTGCCACCAAGACAGTGGCACCGGAGCCAAAGGATGCACCATCGATGACCGCTGCGGCCGCCACATCAACCAAGCACAGTGATGCTGAGCTGTGGCACCGGCGATTTGGCCACGTGGCCAACAGCACGCTGCAAAATATGTAGGAGCAAGAGGTAGTCTGCGGAATGGAAGGGTGTACGATGAAGCATGGCGAAGGGTGTACATTGTGTGAACCATGCCTCCAAGCGAAGGCAAAGAAGAAGCCGTTTGGGAGAGGAGGTCATCGAGCAAAGCATGTCTTGGAGCTCATACACAGTGACGTGTGTGGACCCTTCCGCACACCATCTAGCGGAGGAAGCAAGTACTTCCTGACCTTCATTGACGACCACAGCTGCAAGTTGTGGATCTACTTCCTCAAAACAAAGGGAGAGGTCAAGGAGAAGCTCCTCGAGTTCGTCGCCATGGTGGAGCGGCAGACGTCCAAGAAAGTGAAGATACTCCAAAGTGACAACGGGGGTGAGTACGAGGCATGCAAGCCTTGGCTCAAGCATCATGGCATCCGCCACGAGCAAACCACCCCTTACAACCCCCAAAGCAACGGCGTTGCCGAGAGGATGAACCAGACCTTACTCGGCATGGTGCGAAGCATGCTCTTTGACACCAAGCTCCCACCNCAAGTTGTGGATCTACTTCCTCAAAACAAAGGGAGAGGTCAAGGAGAAGCTCCTCGAGTTCGTCGCCATGGTGGAGCGGCAGACGTCCAAGAAAGTGAAGATACTCCAAAGTGACAACGGGGGTGAGTACGAGGCATGCAAGCCTTGGCTCAAGCATCATGGCATCCGCCACGAGCAAACCACCCCTTACAACCCCCAAAGCAACGGCGTTGCCGAGAGGATGAACCAGACCTTACTCGGCATGGTGCGAAGCATGCTCTTTGACACCAAGCTCCCACCTCACTTTTGGGTTGAAGCAGCAACAACGGCTTGCTACCTCTTGAACCTCACACCAGCGACCGCCCTGCAGAAGCGTGGAAAGGAGCAGGACAAGCAGCTGAAGACCCCACAAGAAGCATGGTCGGGAAAGGAACCCAACGCATCTCATCTAAAGGTGTTCAGGTCCACTGCATGGGTGAAGATCGAGTCGGGAGAAGGTGGAGGCAAGCTGGACGCACACTCCAAGAAGTGCATCATGGTTTGGTACGATACGTCACACAAACCCTATCGGCTTTGGGACCAGGCAGCAGGCAAGCTCGTGAGGAGCTGCGATGCCGTGTTCGACAGACGCACTCTTGGAAAGGGAGAGCTGCTGGACCCGATCCTTGCTCCCAAAGCGGGAGAGTGGATAGTGTTGCTTGAGTCTGGAGACCAAGCACCCGACAACTAGCTCGCTTTGCCAGCAGGTGGTGGGAATGGGAGAGTAGCTACGGAGGATGATGCAGCATCTGACATGGACGCGGATACTGAGGCGTCCGAGGCTTCCGAGGCTGACTTGGAGTCTGACGACTCTTCTGACAACGACGACGACGACAAACCACCACCTATGGAAGCACCAGCACCAAAGCAAGAAGCGGCACCACTACCCCGGCGCAATTTTTGACCAAAGAGAGCACCTTTGCGGTATGAGGATGACTGGACCGGCCTTGGCTGGTCGTGCATGGCTCAGGGAGAGCCATCCACAGTGGCGGAGGTGATGAATGGCCCTGATGCGGCCAAGTGGAAGGAGGCAGTGGATAGCGAGCTCGCGTCCATTGTCGAGAACGGCACGTGGGTGCTGGTGGATAGACCCGACAAGGCCCACATGGTGGGATCCAAGTGGATCCTCCGAGTGAAGAAGAAGCAAGACGGCAGCATCGACAAGTTCAAGGCAAGGATACTGGCTAAGGGGTTCTCTCAACGCCCCGGCTCCGAGTACAATGAGACATTCGTGCCCGTCGTGACCTTTGCCTCCATCCGCTCTCTCCTTGGCATTGCAGCCGCGAAGAACTTGGAGATACACCAAATGGACGTCAAGACAGCTTTCCTTTATGGGAAGCTTGACAAGGAAGTGCTGATGGAGGTACCCGAAGGAGTCGAAGCTCCCAAGGGCAAGGTGTGCAAGTTGGTGAAAGCCCTCTACGGGCTGAAACTGGCCCCAAGGATGTGGTACAAAGAGATGGACCGGCCTCTTCTTCGCACATTGCCAGAATGACCCGAGCATGTACGTGCGCGATGATGGGAGAGGGTTGATGCTGGTTGCGCTGTATGTGGATGATCTGATCATCTGCTCGTCTTCAGTCAAGCTGCTGGATGAGCTGAAGTCTAACCTCAGCAAAAGGTTCAAGATGAAGGACATGGGTCCTCTCAAGTATTACCTCGGGATTGCCATCCACCGCAACCAAGTAGTGGGCACCATCGAACTCAACCAAACCAAGTACATCTGTGAGGTACTGAAGCGCTACCGCATGGAAGACTGCAAACCTATTAGCACCCCAATGAAGACCGACACAAAGCTGAAGGCCTCCATGTCGCCAAGCAACGAAGCAGAACAAAGGGAGATGCAAGACATCCCCTGCCAGTCCGCCGTGGGTAGCATCATGTACGCCATGGTAGGGACTCGTCTGGACATCTGCTATGCTATGGGACACGTGAGCAGATTCGTGGCCAACCCTGGGCCACAACATTGGCAGGCAGTCAAGCGCATCTTGCGCAACCTGCAGAAGACACATCACATGGGCCTCGTCCTTGGAGGCCAAGAAGGAACGGACCCCCTTCGCCTGAAGTGCTACACCGACGCTGACTGGGGAGGCAATCTTGACGACACGAAATCCACCTCTGGATACGTGTGCATCTTCAATGGCACTACCATCTCACGGGCCAGCAGGAAGCGGGATTGTGTTTCCGTGTCCACGGCTGAGGCAGAGTACGTTGCTCTGTCTGAGGTGTGCTAGGAGACCCAATGGCTGCGCAGCCTGCTTGGCGAAATGACAGTGCCACAGAATGATGCCACGGTCCTACACGTGGACAACATGAGCGCCATCTCGATGGCTGAAGACTAGATCGTCTCCCGGCGAACGAAGCACATTGACATACATTACCACTACTCACTTGACCTGGTCATGAGGAACATGGTGGACTTGCAGCACTGGGGAACCAAGAGCATGCTTGCTGACTGCATGACTAATCCGCTGGAGAGCGACTTGCACTATGCTGACATTCGTGGATTTGGCATGAGGAGTCTGGCAGAGGAAGGGTGAGTCCCAAGACATTGATGGAGCCCAGTAAGCGACAGATGGACAGAGGTACAAGGGAGAGATTTGTTGAAATAGTATGCACCTTGTCCACTGCCTAGCTGGCTACCTACACATACAGACAAGGCATGCACTGCTCTATGGAGTATGTCCCCTTGGTCTGTTTTGAGATGGGCCAGGAATGCACTACCCATAATGGGTATGTCCCCTGTGGCTCATCATAGGAACCATACCTTTTCAGCTTGGTTGAATAGGCGCCGGAGTCTCAAACAAAAGGTCACGGGTTCGAACCCCGCGATGGCCGCCATTTTCGTTGTGGCCAAAACTGTGACAGGAAGCTTCTAGGAAACTTTCTAGAGCCTGCCTTGAGGATGACACTTGGCGGTCTAAGGACGCGCCAAGTAGGACTGTAGGTTGAGGTTGGCTCCAGTAGAGCCACTACAAGCAGAAGCTTTAGCAAAAGCTCTGCAAGTATAAAGGCCTGTACCTTGCATGCACCATTTACAGTTCTTGCCTTTGAGACTCCTCACAGAGTTTCCAACCAAAGGTAGACACTAAAGACCAACATGCGGACTTCCTGAGATTGCAAACCAAATGAACCCAAAGTGTGGATCCCTCGTTCAAGGGTGATATGTTATCTTGGTTGCAATACTATGAGCGGTTGGCGGCCTCCCATGTCGGGACCCGTTTTCTAGAACGTTGCTATCCAGCGCATTGACACTCTGGATTGCTCCACCTTTCTATGGCTTGCTCCACCTTTTTCTGCCTTGCTCCACCTTTTTCTCGATTGCTCCACCTTTCTCTGGCTTACTCCACTTTTCCCTCGCTTGCTCCACCTTTCATTGGGTTGCTCCACCTTTCTCTGGTTTGCTCCACCGTTCTCTGGCTTGCGCCATCTTTCTAGGGCTTGCTACACCGTTCTCTAGCTTGCTTCACCGTTCTCTGACTTGCTCCACCTTTCCTTGGTTTGCTCCACCTTTCTCTGACTTGCTCCACCTTTCCCTGGTTTGCTCCACCTTTCTCTTGCTTGCTCCATCTTTCTATGGCTTGCTCCACCGTTCTCTGGCTTGCTCCAACTTTCTCTGACTTGCTCAACCTCTCTTTAGCTTGCTCCACCTTTCTCTGGCTTGCTCTTAGCTTCTTTGGCTTGCTCCACCATTCTCTGGCTTGCTCCACCGTTCTTTGGCTTGCTACACCATTCTCTGGCTTGCTCCACCTTTCTCTGGCTTGCTCCACTTGTCTCTCGCCTGCTCCATCTTTCTCTGGCTTGCTCCACTTTTCTCAGGCTTGCTCCACCTTTCCCTGGCTTGCTCCACGTTTCTTTAGCTTGCTCCAACGTTTCCTCGCTTGCTCCACCTTTCTCTGGCCTGCTCCACCTTTCTCTCGCTCACTCCAACTTTCTCTGGCTTACTCCACCGTTCTCTGGCTTGCTCCACCATTCTCTTGCTTGCTCCACCTTTGTCAGGCTTGCTCCACCTTTCTCTGGCTTGCTCCACCGTTCTCTGGCTTACTCTACCTTTCTCTCACTTGCTCCACCTTTCCCTGGCTTGCTCCACCTTTCTCTGGCTTGCTACACCGTTCTCTGGCTTGGTCCACCTTTCTCTGCCTTGCTTCACCTTTCTCGGGCTTTCTCCACCTTTTCCTAGTTTGCTCCACCTTTCTTTTGGTTTCTCCATCTTTCTCAGGCTAGCACCACCTTTCTCTGGCTTGTTCCACCTTTCTCTGGCTTGCTCCACCTTTCTCTGGCTTTCTCCACCATCATCTGGCTTTCTCCACTTTTCTCTGGCTTGCTCCATTGTTCTCTGGCCTGCTCCTCTTTTCTCTGACTTGCTCCACCTTTTGCAGGCTCGCTCCACCTTGCTCTGGCTTGCTCCACCTTTCTCTTGCCTGCTCCACCTTTCCCTGAATTTCTCCACCTTAATTTGGCTTGCTTGTCCTTTCCCTGGCTTGCTCCAATGTTTTATGGCTTACTCCGCCTTCCTCTGGCTTGCTCCACCGTTCTCTGGATTGCTCCACCTTTCTATGGCTTGCTCCACCTTTCCCTGCTTTGCACCAGCTTTCTCTGGATTGCTCCACTTTTCTCTGGCTTACTCCACTTTTCCCTCGCTTGCTCGACCTTTCTCTGGCATGCTCCACCTTTCTCTCGCTTGCGCCACCGTTCTCTGGCTTGCTCCACCTCTCTCTGGCTTACTCCATCTTTCTCTGGCTTGCTCCATCTTTCTCTGGCTTGCTCGACCGTTCTCAGGCTTGCTCCACCTTTTTCTCGCTTGCTCTTGCGTTCTCTGGCTTGCTCAACCTCTCTTCGGCTTGCTCCACCTTTTCCTGGCTTGATCAACCTTTCTCTGAGTTGCTCCGCCATTCTCTGGCTTACTCCACCTTTCCCTAGCTTGCTTCACCTTTCTCTGGCTTGCTCCACCTTTCTTTGGATTTCTCCACCTTTCTTTGGCTTGCCCCACCTTTCTCTGGCTTGCTCCACCGTTCCCAGGTTTTCTCCACCTTTCTCTGGCTTGCTTCACATTTTTCTGGCTTGCCCCACCTTTCTCTGGCTTGCTCCACCTTTCCCTGGCTTGCTGCACCTTTCCATGGCTTGCTACACCGTTCCCTGGCTTGCTCCACCATTCTCTGGCGTGCTCCACCTTTATCTGGCTTGTTCCAACTTTCCCTGGCTTACTCCACCTTTCTAAGGCTTGCTCCACCTTTCTCTGGCTTGCTCCACCTTGTTCTGGCTTGCTCCACCGTTCTCTGCCTTGCTCTACCTTTGTCTGGCTTGCTCCAGAATTCTTTGGCTTGCTCAACCTTCCTCAGGCTTGCTCCACCTTTCTCTGGCTTGTTCCACCATTGTCTAGCTTGCTCCACCTTGCCCTGGCTTGCTACACCTTTCTCTGGCTTGCTCCATCTTTTCCTACCTTGCTCCACCTTTCTCTGGCTTGCTCCATCTTTCTCTAGCTTGCTCCAGCTTTCTCTGGCTTGCTGCACCTTTCTCTGGATTGGTCCACCGTTCTCTGTTTTCCTCCACCTTTTTTTGGCTTGATCCACCTTTCTCTGGCTTGCTCCACCGTTCTCCGACTTGCTCGACCTTTCTCTGGCTTGCTTAACATTTCCCATGCTTGCTCCACCTTTCTATGGCTTACTCCACCGTTCCCTGGCTTGGTCCACCATTCTTTCCTGTGCTCCACCTTTATCTGGCTTGCTCCACCTTTCCCTGGCTTGCTCTACCTTTCTCTGGCTTGCTTCACATTTCTCTGGCTTGCTCCAATGTTCTCTGGCTTGCCCCACCATTCTCTGCCTTCCTCCAAATTTGTCTGGCTTGCTCCAACGTTCTCTGGCTTGCTCCATCTTGCTCTGGGTTGCTCCACCTTTCTCTGGCTTGCTCCACCTTTGTCTAGCTTGCTCCACCTTTCCCTGGCTTGATCCACCTTTATCTGGCTTGCTCCACCTTTCTCAGGCTTGCCCCATCTTTCTCTCGTTTGCTCCAGCTTTCTCTGGCTTGCTTCACCTTTCTATGGCTTGGTCCACCGTTCTCTGGCTTGCTCCACCTTTCTTTGGCTTGTTCCACCTTTTTCTGGATTGCTCCATCTTTATATGGCTTGCATCACCGTTCCCTGTCTTGCTGCACCATTCTCTGGTGTGCTCCATCTTTATCCGGCTCGCACCACCTTACCCTGGCTTTCTGCACCTTTCTCTAGCTTACTCCACCTTTCTCTGCCTTGCTCCACCTTTCTTTGGCTTGCTCCACCGTTCTCTGCCTTGCTCCACCTTTATTTGGCTTGCTCCACCGTTCTCTAGCTTACTCCACTGTTCTCCGGCTTGTTCCACCTTTCCCTTGTTTGCTCCGCCTTTCTCTGGCTTGCTCCATCTTTCTCTAGCTTGCTGCACCTCTCCCTGGCTTGCTCCACCTTTCTGTCGCTTTCTCCACCTTTCTCTGGCATGCTCCTCCTTTTCCTGGCTTGTTCCACCTTCCTCTGGTTTGCTCCACCTTTCCCTGGCTTGCTCCACCTCTCTGGTGCATGCTCCCCCGTGCCCTGGCTTGCTACACCATTCTCTGGCATGCTCCACCATGTGGCTTGCTCCACCTTCCCCTGGCTTGCTCCACCATTCTCTGTCCTGCTCCACTTTTCTCTGGCTTGCTCCACCTTTCCCTGGCTTGCTCCACCTTTCTCTCACTTGCTCAACCTTTCTCTGGCCTGCTCAACCCTTCCCTGACTTGCTTCACCTTTCTCTGGCTTGCTCCACATTTCCCTGGCTTAATCCAACATTTTTTGGCTTGCTCCACCTTTCTTTGGCTTGCTCCACCGTTCACTGGCTTTCTCCACCTTTCTGTGGCTTGCTCTACCTTTCCCTGGCTTGTTCAACCTTTCTCTAGCTTGCTCCACCTTTCTCTGGCTTGCTCCACCTTTCTCTTGATTGCTCCACCTTTCTCTGGCTTGCTCCACATTTCACTGGCTTGCTCAACCTTTCCTTGGCTTGCTCCACTTTTCTCTGGCTTGCTCCTCCTTTCTCTGGCTTGCTCCATCTTTCTGTGGCTCGCTCCACCTTTCTTTGGCTTGCTGCACCCTTTTCTCTGGCTTACTCCACCGTTCTCTAGCTTGCTCCACCTTTGTCTGGCTTGCTCGAGCATTCTCTGGCTTGCTTCAGCTTTCTCAGGCTTGCTCCACCTTTCCCAAAATTGTTCCACCTTTCTATGGCCTGCTCCACCTTTCTCTAGCTTGCTCCACCTTTCCCTGGCTTGATCCACATTTCTCTGGCTTGCACCACCTTTCTCTGGATTTCTCCACCTTTCCCTGGCTTGCTCCATCTTTCTCTGGCTTACTCCTTCTTTCCCTATCTTGCTCCACCTTTCCCTATCTTGCTCCACCTTTCTCTCGCTTGCTCCACCTTTCTCTTGCATGCTCTTTCTTTCTCTGGCTTGCTCCACCGTTCTCTGGCTTGCTCCACCTTTCCCTTGCTTTCTCCACCTTTCTCTGGCCTGCTCCACCTTTCTCTGGCTTGCTCCACCTTTATCTGGCTTGCTCCACCTTTCTCTGGCTTTCTCCACCGTACTCTGGCTTGCTCCACTTTTCTCTGGCTTGCTCCACTGTTCTCTGGCTTGCACCACGTTTCTCTGGCTTGCTCCACCTTTCTCTGGCTTACTCCACCTTTCCCTGGCGTGCTCCACCGTTTTCTGGCTTGCTCCACCGTTCTCTTGCTTTCTCCACCTTTCTCTGGCCTGCTTCACCTTTCTCTTGCTTGCTTCACCTTTCTCTGGCTTTCTCCACCTTTATCTGGCATGCTTGCTCTGATATTCGCTGGCTTGCTCCACCTTTCTCCGGCTTGCTCCACATTTATCTGGCTTGCCTTATCTTTCTCTGGCTTGCTCCACCTTTCCCGGGCTTGCTCCACCTTTCTCTGGCTTTCTCCACCATTCTTTGGCTTGCTCCACCATTCTCTGGCTTGCTTCACCTTTCACTGGCCTGCCTCACCTTTCTCTGGCTTTCTCCACGTTTCTAAGGCATGCTTGCTCACACGTACGCTGGCATGCTTGCTCGCACATTCGCTGGCTTTGTCTGGCTTGCTCCACCTTCATCTGGCTTGCTCCACCTTTCCCTGGCTTGCTCCACCTTTCTCTGGCTTGCTCCACCTTTCTCTGGTTTTCTCCACCGTTCTCTACCTTGTTTCACCTTTCTCCGGCTTGCTCCACCGATCTCGAGCCTGCTCCACTGTTCTCTGGACTGTTCCACCTTTCCCTGGTTTGCTCCACCTTTCTCTGGCTTGGTCCATATTTCTCTAGCTTGCTCCACCTTTCCCTGGCTTGCTCCACCACTCTTCGTCTTGCTCCAACTTTCTCTGGCATGGTCATCCTTTTCCTGCCTTTCTCCACCTTCCTCTTGTTTGCTCCACCTTTCCCTGGCTTGCTCCATCTTTCTCTGGCTTGCTTCACCTTCCTCTGGCTTGCTCCACCTTTCTCTGGCTTGCTCCACCTTTCTCTGGCTTGCTCCACCTTTCTCTAGCTTGCTCCACCATTTCCTCACTTGCTCCACCTTTCTCTGGCTTGCTCCCTGTTTCTTTGGTTTCCTCCACCGTTCTCTGACTTGCTCCACCTTTCTCTGGCTTGCTCACCTTTTTCCTGGCTTGCTCCACCGTTCTCTTTCTTGCTCCACCTTTCTCTATCTTGCTCCATCTTTCCCTGGCTTGCTCCACCTCTCTATGGCTTGCTCCACCGTTCCCTGGCTTGCTCCACTGTTCTTTGGCATACTCCACCTTTATCTCGCTTGCTCCACTTTTCCCTGGCTTGCTGCACCTTTCTCTGGCTTGCTCCACCGTTCCCTGGTTTGCTCTACCTTTCTTTGTCTTGCTCCACCGTTCTCTGCCTTGCCCCACCCTTCTCTGGCTTGCTCCACTGTTCCCTAGCTTGCTCCACTGTTCTCTGGCGTATACCACCTCCTCCTGGTTTATCCACCTTTCTCTAGCTTGCTCCATCTTTCTCTAGCTTGCCCCACCTTTCCCTGGCTTGCTCCACACTTCTGTAGCTTGCTCCACATTTCTCTTGCGTGCTCCTCCTTTTCCTGGCTTGCTCCACCTTCCTCTGTTTTACCCCACCTTTCCTTGGCTTGCTTTACCTATCTCTGGCTTGCTCCACCTTTCTCTTGCTTGCTCCACCTTCATCTGGCTTGCTCCACCTTTCTCTGGCTTGCTCCACCTTTCTCTAGCTTGCTCCACCGTTCTCTGACTTGCTCCACCTTTTTCTGGATTGCTCCACCTTTCTCAAGCTTGCTCCACCTTCCTTTGGCTTGCTCTGCCGTTCTTTGGCTTGCTCCACCGTACTCATGCTTGCTCCACCATTCTCTGGCTTGCTTCACCGTTCTCTGGCTTGCTTCACCACTCTCTGCCTTGTTCCACCTTTCTTTGGCTTGCTCCACCTGTCTCTAGCTTGGTCCACCGTTCTCTAGCTTGCTCCACCTTTCACCGGCTTGCTTCACCTTTCCCTGGCTTCCTCCACCATTCTCTGGCTTGCTCCACCTTTCCTTGGCTTACTCGACCTTTCTCTGGCTTGGTCGCCGTTTCTTTGGCTTACTCCACCTTTCCCTCGCGTGCTCCACCGTTCTCTTGCCTGCTCCGCCTTTCTCTCGCTTGCTCCACCTTTCGCTGGCTTGCACCTCTGTTCTCTGGCTTGTTCCACTGTTTCTTGCTTGCTCCACCGTTCTCTTGCTTGCTCTACCTTTCTCTGGCTTGCTCCACCTTATCCCAGCTTGCTCCACCTTTCTCTGGCTTGCTCCACCATTCTCTGGCTTGCTCCACCATTCTGTGGATTGCTCCACCTTTCTCTGCCCTACTTCACCTTTCTCTGGCTGTCTCCACCTTTATCTGGCATGCTTTCTCACACATTCACTGGCTTGCTCCACCTTTCTGTGGCTTGCTCCACCTTTCTCTGGCTTGCTCTACCTTTCTCTGGCTTGCTCCACCTTTCCCCGGCTTGCTCCACCTTTCTCTGGCTTGCTCCACTGTTCTCTTGCTTTCTCCATTATTCTTTGGCTTGGTCCACCTTTCTCTGGCTTTCTCCAACTTTCTAAGGCATTCTTGCTCACACATTTGCTGGCATGCTTGCTCACACATTCGATGGTTTTCTCGGGCTTGCTCCACCTTTATCTTGCTTGCTCCAACTTTCCCTGGCTTGCTCCACCTTTCTCTGGCTTGCTCCACCTTTCTCTGGCTTGCTCCACCTTTCTCTGGCTTGCTCCACTGTTCTCTGCCTTGCTCCACCTTTCTCTGGCTTGCCCTTCCGTCCTCTAGCTTACTCCACTCTTCTCTGACTCGTTCCACCTTTCCCTGGTTTGCTCCACCTTTCTCTAGCTTGCTCCACATTTCTCTAGCTTGCTCCACCTTTCCCTGGAATGATCACCTCTCTTTTGCATGCTCCACCTTTCTCTGGCATGCTCCTCCTTCTCCTGGCTTGCTGCACCTTCCTCTGGTTTGCTCCACCTTTTCCTGGTTTGCTCTTCCTCTCTCTTGCTTGCTCCACCTTTCTCTGGCTTGCTCCGACTATCTCTCTCTTGCTCCACCATTCTCTGGCTTTCTCCACCTTTATCCGGCTTGCTCCACCTTTCCCTGGCTTGCTCCACCATTCCTTGAATTGCTCCACCTTTCCTGGCTCACTCCACCTTTCGCTGGCTTGCTCCACATTTATCAGGCTTGCTCCACCTTTCCCTGGCGTGCTCCACCGTTCTCTAGCTTGCTCCACCGTTCTATTTCTTGCTCCACCTTTCTCTGGCCTGCTCCACCTTTCTCTGGCTTGCTTCACCTTTCTCAGGCTTTCTCCACCTTTATCTGGCATGCATGCTCACACATTCGCTGGCTTGCTCCACCTTTCTCTCGCTTGCTCCACATTTATCTGGCTTGCTCCACCTTTCCTCGGCTTGCTCAACCTTTCTCTGGCTTTCTCCACCGTTCTCTGGCTTGCTCCACCATTCTCTGGCTTGCTCCACCTTTCCCTGGCTTGCTCCACCTATCAGTGGCTTGCTTCACCTTTCTTTGGAATAATCCTCCTTTTCCTCGCTTGCTCCACCTTCCTCTGGTTTGCTCCACCTTTCCGTGGCTTGCTCCACCTTTCTCTGGCTTGCTCCACCTTTCTCTGGCTTGCTCCACCTTTCTCTAGCTTGCTCCACCGTTCCCTGCCTTGCTCCACCTTTCTCTAGCTTGCTCCAACTTTCTTGGCTAGCTCCACCTTTCTTTTGCTTGCTCCACCGTTCTCTGACTTGCTCCACCTTTCTCTGGCTTGCTTACCTTTTTCCTGGCTTGCTCCACCTTTCTCTATCTTGCTCCACCTTTCCCTGGCTTGCTCAACCTCTCTATGGCTTGCTCCACCGTTCCCTGGCTTGCTCCACTGTTCTTTGACGTGCTGCACCTTTATCTGGCTTGCTCCACATTTCCCTGGCTTGCTCCACCTTTCTCTTGCTTGCTCTACCTTTCTCTGGCTTACTCTACCTTTCTCTGCTTTGCTCCACCGTTCTCTGCCTTGCCCCACCCTTCTCTGGCTTGCTCCACCCTTCTCTAGCTTGCTCCACTGTTCTCTGGCGTGTTCCACCTTTCCCTGGTTTGCTCCACCTTTCTCTGGCTAGCTCCATCTTTCTCTATCTTGCTCCACCTTTCCCTGGCTTGCTCCACCTTTCTGTGGCTTGCTCCACCTTTCTCTTGCATGCTCCTCCTTTTCCTGGCTTGCTCCACCTTCCTCTGTTTTGCCCCACCTTTCCTTGCCTTGCTCTACCTCTCTCTAGCTTGCTCCACCTTTCTCTGGCTTGCTCAACCTTTCTCTGGCTTGCTCCAACTTTCTCTCACTTGCTTCACCTTTCTCTAGCTTACTCCAAAGTTCTCTGACTTGCTTCACTTTTCTCTCGATTGCTCCACCTTTCTCAAGCTTGCTCCACCTTTCTCTGGCTTGGTCTACTGTTCTTTGGCTTACTCGGGCTTGCTCCATCGTTCTTTGGCTTGCTTCACTGTTCTCTGGCTTGCTTCACGGTTCACTGCCTTGCTCCACCTTTCTCTGGCTTGCTCCACCTGTCTCTAGCTTGCTCCACCGTTCTCTAGCTTGCTCCACCTTTTGCCGGTTTGCTTCACCTTTCCCTGGCTTACTCCACCATTCTCTGACTTGCTCCACCTTTCATTGGCTTACTCCACCTTTCTCTGGCTTGCTCTACCTTTCTTGGCTTACTCCACCTTTCCCTGGTGTGCTCCACCGTTCTTTTCCTTTCTCCACCGTTCTCTTGCTTGCTCCACCTTTCTCTTGCTTGCTCCACCTTTCTCTGGTTTGCACCACCGTTCTCTGGCTTGTTCCACCGTTTCTGGCTTGCTTCACCGTTCTCTTGCTTGCTCTACCTGTCTCTGGCTAGCTCCACCTTTCCCTGGCTTGCTCCACCTTTCTCTGGCCTACTTCACCTTTCTCTAGCTATCTGCACCTTCATCTCCCATGCTTGCTCACACATTCACTGGCTTGCTCCACCTTTCTCTGGCTTGCTCCACCTTTCTCTGGCTTGCTCTACCATTCTCTGGCTTGCTTCACCATTTCCCGGCTTGCTCCAGATTTCTCTGGCTTGCTCCACTGTTCTCTTGCTTTCTCCACCATTCTCTGGCTTGGTCCACCTTTCTCTGGCTTTCTCCACCTTTCTCTGGCATTCTTGCTCACACATTCACTGGCATGATTTCTCACACATTCCCTGGCTTTCTCTGGCTTGCTCCACCTTTATCTAGCTTGCTCCACCTTTCCCTCGTTTGCTCCTCCTTTCTCTGGCTTGCTCCACCTTTCTCTGGCTTGCTCCACCTTTCTTTGGCTTGCTTTACCGTTCTCTGCCTTGTTCCGCCTTTCTCTGGCTTGCTCCACCGTTCTCTAGGTTGGTCCACTATTCTCTGGCTTGTTCCACATTTCCCTGGTTTGCTCCACCTTTCTCTGGCTTGCCCCAACTTTCACTGGCTTGCTCCACCTTTCCTTGGCTTTCTCCACCTTTTTGTGGCTTGCTCCACCTTTCTCCGGATTGCTCCACCTTTCTGTGGCTTGCTCCACCTTTCTCTGGCTCGCTCCACCTTTCTCTAGCTTGCTCCACCGTTCTTGAACCTACTTCACCTTTCTCTGGCTTGCTCCATCTTTCTCAGGCTTGATCTACCATTCTTTTGCTTGCTCCACCGTTCTATGGCTTGCTCCACCGTTCTCTGGCTTCCTTCACCGATCTCTGGCTTGATTCACTGTTCTCAGCCTTGCACGACCTTTCTCTGGCTTGCTCCACCTATATCTCGCTTGCTCCACCGTTCTCTGACTTGCGCCACCTTTCTCAGGCTTGCTCCACCTTTCCCGGGCATACTTCACCATTCTCTGGCTTGATCCACCTTACCCTGGCTTACACCAACTTTCTATGGCTTGCTCCACCTTTCTCTGGCTTACTCCACCTTTCCCTGGCTTGCTCCACCGTTCTCTGGCTTGCTCCACCGTTCTCTTGCTTCCTCCAACTTTCACTGGCTTGCTCCACCTTTCTCTGGCTTGCTCCACCTTTCCCTCTCTTGCTCCACCTTTCTCTGGCTTCCACCACCGTTCTCTGGTTTATTCCACCATTTCTGGCATCCTCCACCGTTCTCTGCCTTGCACTACCTTTCTCTGGCTTGCTCCACCTCTCCCCGGCTTGCTCCAACTTTCTCTGGCTTGCTCCACTGTTCTCTGGCTTGCTCCACCATTCTCTGGCTTGCTCCACCTTTTTCTGGTTTGCTTCAACTTTCTCTGGCTTTCTCCACCTTTTTCCTAGCTCGCTCAACCTTTCTCTGGTTTGCTCCACCTTTCTCAGGCTTGATCCACCTTTATCTGGCTTTCTCCACCTTTCTCTGGCTTGCTCCACCTTTCTCTTGCTTGTTCCACCGTTCTCTGGCTTGCTATGCTTTTCTCTGGCTTGCCCCACCGTTCTCTGGCTTGCTCAAGTTTTTCACTGCCTTGCTCTACCTTTCCATGGCTTGCTCCACCTTTCTCTGGCTTGCTCCACCTTCTCTGGCCTGCTCCATCTTTCCCTGGTTTGCTCCACCTTTTTCTGGCTTGCTCCACCTTTCCCTAGCCAACTCCAACGTTCTCTGGCTTGCTCCACCTTTCACTGCTTGCTCCACCGTTCTCTGGCTTGCTCCACATTTCTCTGACTTACTCCACCTTTCCCTGGCTTGCTCTACCTTTCTCTGGCTTACTCCACCTTTCTCTAGCTTTCTCCACCATTCTCTGGCTTGCTCCACCTTTTCCTGGCTTGCTGCACCTTTCTTTGGTTTGCTCCACCTTTCTCTTGCTTGCTCCACCGTTCTCTGGCTTGCTCGACCTTTTTCTGGCTTTCTCCACCATTCCCTAGCTTGCTCCACCTTTCTCTGGCTTGCACCACCTTTCTCTGGCTTCCTCCACCGTTCTCTAGATTGCTCCACTCTTCTCTGGCTTGCATATCCGTTCTCTGGCCTGCTCGACTTTTCTCTGGCTTGTTCCACCTTTCGCTGGCTTGCGCCACCTTTCTCTGGCTTGCTCCACCTTTCTCTGGCCTGCTCCATCTTTCCCTAGCTTGCTCCACCTTTCTCTGGCTTGGTCCACCTTTCCCTGGCTTGCTCCAAAATTCTCTGGCTTGTTCCACCTTTCTGTAACTTGCTCCACCGTTCTCTGGCTTGCTCCACCTTTCAATGGCTTACTCCACCTTTCCCTGGCTTGCTTCACCTTTTTCTGGCTTGCTCCCCCTGTCTCTGGCTTGATCCACCTTTTCCGGGATTGCTCCACCTTTCTCTGGATTACTCTACCTTTCCCTGTCTTGCTCCACATTTCTCTGGCTTGCTCCACCCTTCTCAGGCTTGCTCCACCGTTCTCTGGCTTGCGCGACCGATCTGAGGCTTGCTCCACCTTTATCTGGCTTACTCCAGCGTTCTCTGACTTGTTCAACCTTTCTCTGGCTTGCTCTACCTTTCCCTGGATCGCTCCACCTTTCTTTGGCCTGCTCTACCTTTCTCTGGCTTGCTCCACTATTCTATGGTTTGCTCCACCTTTCTTTTACTTACTCCCTCTTTCTTTGGCTTGCTCCAACTTTCTCTGGATTGCTCCACCTTTCCCTGGCTTTCTCCACCGTTCTCTGGCTTGCTCCACCTTTTTCCGGCTTGCTCCACCTTTCCCTGGATTGCTCCACCTTTCTCTGGCTTGCTTAACCATTTTCTGGCTTGCTCGACCTTTCTCCGGCTTTCTCAACCTTTCCCTAGCTTGCTCTACCTTTATCTGGCTTGCTCTACTATTCTCTGGCTTGCTCCACCGTTCTCTGGCTTGCTCCACATTTGTCTTGCTTTCTCCACCTTTCTCTGGCTTGCTCCACCTTTCTCTTGCTTGCTCCACCTTTATCTGGCTTGCTCAACCTTTCTCTGGCTTCCTTCAATGTTCTCTTACTTGCTCCACTTTTCTCTGGCTCGCTCCACCGTTCTCTGGCCTGCTCCACTTTTCTCTGGCTAGCTCCTCCTTTCGCTGGCTTGCTCCACCTTTTCCTGGATTGCTCCACCTTTCTCTGGCCTGCTTCACCTTTCCCTGGCTTGCTCCACCATTCTCTGGCTTGCTTCACCTTTCCCTGGCTTGCTCCAACATTTTCTGGCTTGCTCCACCTTTCTCTTGCTTGCTCCACCGTTCTCTGGCTTGCTCCACCTTTCCCTGGCTTGCTCCACCTTTCCCTGGCTTGCTCCACCTTTCTCTGGCTTGCTCCACCTTTCTCTTGCTTGCTCCACCGTTCTCTGGCTTGCTCCACCTTTCCCTGGCTTGCTCCACCTTTCCCTGGCTTGCTCCACCATTCTCTGGCTTGCTAAACCTTTCTCTGGCTTGCTCCACCTTTCTCTCGCTTACTCCACCTTTCCCTGGCTTGCTCCACCTTTCTCTGGCTTGCTCAACCTTTCTCTGGCTATTTCCACTGTTCTCTGGCTTGCTCCACTCTTCTCTGGCTTGCTCCGCCTTTCTCTGGCTTGCTCTAGCGTTCGCTGGCTTGCTCCACCTTTCTCTGGCTTGCTTCACCTTTCCCTGGATTGCTCCACCTTTCTCAGGCTTGCACACCCTTTCTCTATCTTGCTCCACCTTTCGCTGGCTTGATCTACCTTTCTCTGGCTTGCTCAACCATTCTATGGCTCGCTCCACCTTTCCATGGCTTGCTCCACCTTTCTCTGGCTAACTCCACCTTTCCCTAGCTTGCTCCACCTTTCTCTGGCTTGCTCCACCTTTCTCTGGTTTGCTCCACCTTTCTCTGGCTTGCTCCACCTTTCTTTGGCTTGCTCCACCGTACCCTGGCTTGCTCCACCTTTCCCTAGCTTGCTCCACCTTTCTCTGGCTTGCTCCACCTTTCTCTGGTTTGCTCCACCTTTCTCTGGATTGCTCCACCTTTCTTTGGCTTGCTCCACCGTACCCTGGCTTGCTCCATCTTTCTCTGGCTTACTCCACCTTTCTCTAGCTTTCTCCACGTTTCCCTGGCTTCCTCCACCTTTCTCTGGCTTGCTCTACCTTTCGCTGGCTTGCTCCACCTTTCTCTGGCTTGCTCCACCGTTTTCTGGCTTGCTCCACCTTTCCCCGGCTTGCTCCACCTTTCCCTAGCTTGCTCGACCTTTCTCTGGCTTGCTCCAGCTTTCTCTAGCTTTCTACACCATTCCCTGGCTTTCTCCACCTTTCTCAGGCTTGCTCCATCTTTCTTTGGCTTGCTCCACCTTTCTCTGGCTTGGTAGACGTTTCTCTGGCTTGCTCCATCTTTCACTGGCATAATCAACCCTTTTCTGGCCTGCTCCACCTTTCTCTGGCCTGCTCCACCGTTGTCTGACTTGCTCCACCATTCTATGGCTTGCTCCACCTTTCTCTGGCTTGCTCCACCATTCTCTGGCTTGCTCCACCTTTCTCTGGCTTGCTCCACCATTATCTATCTTGCTCCACCGTTCTCTGGCTTGCTCCACCGTTCTCTGGCTTGCTCCACCGCACTCTGGTTTTCTCCACCGTTCGCTGGCTTGCTCCAACGTTCTCTGGCTTGCTCCACCTTTCTCTGGCTTGCTCCACTGTTCTCTAGCTTGCTCCACCGATCTCTGGCATGCTCCGCCATTCTCTGGCTTGCTCCACCATTATCTGGCTTGCTCCACCATTCTCTGGCTTGCTCCACCTTCCTCTGGATTGCTCCACCATTCTCTGGCCTGCTCCACCTTTTCTCTGGCCTGCTCCACCTTATCTCTGGCTTGCTCCACCTTTCTCTTGCTTGCATGTTTTTACATTCCCTATCATGAAAAGAATTCATCCATAAATGTGCAGCCTCAATTTGTTCATCTGAAAGAAAAGTATCCATTCACAACGGATAAAAAGGATATCTGTAAAGTTGTCCATAAGCAACACTCTCCAGCTACACAATGCTAGTACACTCTCAACTTG
>SZWC01001576.1:6035-16892 GCA_023375785.1 Penium margaritaceum | reverse complement strand
CAGGAGAAGTGTCTTGGCAACCGCGGAGTTTGGGGGGGTGGGGAAGGGGATGTAAGACCCGTCATATTGGCCGCGGCCATTGTCAGAGCATGTAAAAATCGGAAGTGTCTGTCCAGTGGCCGTGGCTGGGAATGGGTGAACTCTGTTGTACCCGCTTCCGTTCACCGACGAATGTCCACGACATTTTCGATTGCGCTGTCATGCATCAACTACCGCATTTCGAGCACTGAGGACCCTCTGAAGACAGGTGGCGCGATCGAAGCCGTCTTCTGAACTCAGTCCTCAATCTGAGTCGTTACCCTGGTTCGCTCGCTTTCGCCTCACCTCGCTAAGTCAATGCGGACAAGTCTATCAGTAACCTACTGAAAGCTGACCATTGAACTAGTTTTCAGATTGGTAAATACATCTCGCTGGTAGACAAGATGTATCCAAGGAAAAAGTGGAAGAATGAGGTGAGCGAAATGTTTTTCACCCCTTTCTTACCACGGCAATTGTTGACTGCAAACCCCCCCACCACATTCACGACAGGCCCATGACACCAACCGATTTCCTCTCTCCTTTGACAGGAATGGAAAAGGAGAAGGAATCTGACGGGCCTGACAAACAGCTGCCAATGATTCGCACTCGATTGGCCATGATCGCGTGTAACCGCTAAATGACAATGAATCACCCTCAAGTGAAATGGACAACGAGTCGAGAAAGAAACTTCGCAAACACAGAAAATCACCTGTACAACCCAATTGTGTTACACGTTGGGATCATGACGAACAACAAATAAATAGTTTCCTGAAACATTTCCTCCTAGAACAGATGCTCTACGTTTAAATCAACACTGCCCTGCTTTACAAAACATCTGATTCTTGCTCAAAAGAACAGTTGTGCATGAGAAAGGAACTCACCAAGGAAATGAGTCCCTTATTCTAACCTTCGCCTTCATCAAAGATGTGTACTTATAATAGGAGAAAAACGTTTTCTTTGGCCAAATGCAAAAAGTGCTTCCAATCAAAGGCCGCAATTGTGGCCCATACCTATTACACACCGTCATAAGGCTTGGCACAAATGACATGTGCCGCAAACTCAATGGCTGATCCGGTCAGGTCTGTAATTGATTTATTTGCCACCTATCCCGTTTCTAACGTGGTTTGTAAAAACATCTTGAATTCCCAAAAACAAGATTTAATCATATTTTATAATTCTAGATCATGCTATTTAGGCTCCGACTTACTTCCAGAAGCAGGTGGAAAAATGGGGTCGATGGTGCATTCAACAAAAAAAATCCCATGGGGATTACACCTTCTCCTTCCTCAACATCTAAGGTTGCAGATCCTTGTAAGTATGTGGTGTTGGTTGTGTAATATTCCCGGTTAGTACACCCAATATCACCTACTCCAAATTGAATAAATTCATCACATTATTCCCCAACTCTCTTTTAACATCGACGGTTCCACATTCACTGTATGAAGAGATATGCGGATCCTCATGAAACCTTACATTACAACGATCAAGAAAGCGCTTAAGCCCATTATGTTACTATTTTAGAGTATACATGCACTCTAAGAAAATCTACATCCCTTTTGCACATCTCCACAACATTTTTTTACGTACCTAAATACACAATCATCATGAAGATTGATGTGTAAAGGGAAGCACATGTGGAGACATAAAAGAATATGGATTTTCAGATAAGCAAAATAACATTCATATGCATGCAAATGAATGATGAAACATGTATATACATAGATAGATAGATGAAAATCATAGTCATAACAAGATGTGATATAGTTACAGATGAACACATTAATTTATATGCACATGTAATATGAATGTATACATAGGTGTAAATGTAAACAAATCAGTGTTTATTTAAGCAGAGATATCAATTCACATACACATACATATAGAAAAACCTACAGATAAACATATAATCATACATAAGAAGATATATGTATATTGATATGGACATCGCTATGGATAAGTATGTAGGTCTCGATATGGATATGAACATGGATATGGATATGGATATGGATATGGATATGGATATGGATATGGATAAGGATATGGATGTGGATATGGATATGGATATGGATATGGATTTGGATATGGATATGGATATGGATCTTAACATGGATATGAACATGGTTATGAATATTTATGTATGTAATTATATATATACATATATTGATAAAGATATATTGTGGAGTGTGCGAAAGATATCCTGATTTACTACTTCAACATGGCAAAGACAGCACTCTAATCGAAAGCTCTAAATGGATTTTATGCATTTTTGTAACAATGTTATGTGTCTGGCTTAGTTATATTCTTTGCAAGGAATTACCATATTTCTCTATGGAACAACCCTCAAGGGTGTCAAAAGTGCTTAGTGGACTAGAATTACCATGAGAAAATCACATTCTGCTGGAAGTAAAGACCTCCATAGTGATGCACAGTATTTTAGGTCAAGAGGGCTACTTGACGATGGACACACAACATGCAGCCTTCACAAGTGGCCTCCGCAACATTGACTCAATCATGCATGAAACATACACCCTTGGATCTTCACATATCAATAAGGTGCAAGCTTTAGGCGGATCTTAATCGATGGGCCACATGTTGTAGCATAGTAGCAGCAACGATCCTAACAGAAAGAGTAGATAAGCAAGCAACCTTTAGGTGAAGTTCCACCTTAAAACTTGATAATGCTTCCTAAAGGTGGAAGCTTCTCCCTTGAGTAAAAAAGGTGCCAATCTAAGAAAAAACCTAATTGAATCTAGCACTCCGTGGAAGCTTCTCCAGTGTAAGGCAGAGGTGTTAACATACCAAAATTACCTTAAGGAAGCTTCACGTTAAGCAAGATAACTTGCCAAGACCTAAAGCATAGAGGGCGAAGTTTCTCCCTCTTCCAAGTATCTTTTGTATCGTCACCAATACAATGTCAAGTTTCATTATCTTGAGGACAATCTCAAACACTTGGTTCTCAGCTTAATGCGCTTCCTCTAGAGATGTCAACCAACCTATTAGAGCTCTTTTCAAGCCCTTTGTAGGTTTGGAACTTGTCTACAAACCCGGACTCAGGATTTAAAAATATTCTCTTTGGGATCTCTATAAGCATGACTAGTTCTGCCAGCATAGGAGAAGATCAATCCCTCCAAGGCCCTTGTAGGCCTGACAAGGTCTACCAGCCAACGAGGAAGACTTCTCCACATCCTTGAGGCCTTGAACCATTAATATAATGGCGTGGAGGGGAGAGGTCTTCCTGAAACCTTGCACCAACCCATCATGATGGCAAGTTAGGCCACGAGATCTTGTTGTGATGGCAACCTTGAAACGGCAAGGACGTAAGAGAGAAATTGACTCCACTATGGAAAATCTCTTGCCTTGACGCCAAGCCCTTAGAATGCCTCTAACCTTTGCTATAATGCAAGGGGAGGGCCACACGAAAGGACTACCAGAGGATGTAAGAAAATAAAACAAACAAAAGAAGATGAAAGAGTTGCATGCGATACTTTTATGCCTTTTATAACAAATTGACAAGGCAGACTAAACAAACTTGATAAAATCAAGCACCCGATCACATGAATTAAAATGAAAACATGCTCGTCTACAAGAAGCTACATTCCACAAACTCATAGTAGGAAATTAGCGTGACGGCCAAGGATGCCTCCAACATGGACACTGACAATATTGCCTACTCTGCAATACGGTCAAGATAACCATGTAACGGCAATACAAACGTCTTTATGGTAAAACTTGGACCGTTTGCAGTTAGGAACCTATTTGCATCCGATGTCTCCACAACTGAGGTCATCGGTGCGTCTTTGAAAAGACACCATAAGGATACATGGTACATATCACAAACCCTCGAAGTGAACATGGTTTTTGTACCAACGTATAATTCTCTCAATAGTGGCCTTTTCATGTCAACTTTACGTGACCGTCCAGCAAAAATCAAACTCCCGCGCTGGTAGTTGTGTACAAACTTCTCCTAGAACTTTGCCATTCACGAGGTAGGAAACCTAATGTTTTATTTGTCGTCGTTAGGCCAAAATACAGCGTGCCGTAGGTAACTTTCAAGATGGTGGGAAATTGCAACCGCTTCATGTAACAATGCCACAGGTAAAACAGCTCGCGATGAACGCGGCATTCCCTACCGAGTTAAAGGGCGGCGCGCCTAAAGTAAGGCGTCGTCATATCTAAAGAAAACCACCTCGCCTACCTTGCTCGATGTATGTTATCCTAGATGTTTGAATGCGGGAAACAACTGGCACATCATTATAATATCCTTCACCCCTGTCACCCGCTCGTAAAATTCTTAACCATCTTGCATAACCGTGGCGGTGGCATTCAGTGGCTTATAATCAACGCGATAGGTGCACCTTGATGCTGTAAAATGCGATGTTTGATTAAACTCGACGATCGAAGGTTGTGCCTAGCAATGCTTGAGTGAACAAGCGTGAAATTGCTCATGCGTTTGACGACATCATCGATAATAAATCGTCTTCATTCTTGCAAAAACTCGATGTAAAAATGCATTCTTGCTTTGCAAACGTCGCTTCCTTGTATCGAACCCTACAAGATTCTTCAAATCTGTGATCTTCTATACATTTTAAGGTGCTTGAGAAGGCAAAGTCGATTAAGCCTAACCACGCATGTTTGCTCAAGCATTGCCAGGCAGAGCCGAAGTTTAGCAAGCTGTTCCCGGCGGATCAACCACTTTGTGTGCAACTTTGAAAGCGAGGTTCGTCCGGATGTCAATCTTGTTCATTGGTCCACGTCACCCATGTTTCCCCGACCTTGGGGATCGGACGATGCTCAGCAATGAGTCAACGGAGTACACTAAACGAAACCGCTTTGTCCACCAAATGTGCGTAGACAATTCATGAAATGTGAATGGCTATAATCCCCAGATAGTTTACTTATTCCTTTGTGCACTAACCAATGAGAAAGAGGGGTGAGAGACAAGCGCAATTCGTAGTGTGTGGCGAGTTGAACACAAATCGTAAAATTGTATCCGAAGAGCGCCCCAACGTTGAACCCCACGGTATCCGGGCTGACCATTTTCGATTCCATCACTTTTGACGTTTCCATCCCGATGCGTCACTTCAACAATCGCTGAACAGGCTGCATTCAGCAGGTTCGAAGTTATTGCAACGCTTTTCTCTTATTATTCCATTTTTTCTTTCACGGAGAGATTGTTCCATTTTACGGAAGAACATTGATATACGCCTTGTTTGTAATTCTGCGATTTGGATCGAGCTCAACTGCTCCAAAAGGGGAAGGATTGGTTTGGACATCTTGCACTATCAGCGGTGGTGAATTGAAGACGTAGATGTTGATACAGGGCAGGAGAAAACAAAATTTCCCTATATATTGTAATCTCCTCCGCGAGGAATTCGTGTCACCCTAGCCTTTCCCGAAAGTTTATGATCCTCCAATGCATGAGGGGATACGTCATGTGGGCTATCAGCGGGAGGTGTTCGATTTAGCTTACGATTCTCGCAAGAAAACTGCGCACTCGCTAACGTTGACGAGGACTCTCGTCGGGCTTCGCAGCATTTCATCCCAAGTTATCGCCAAAATTTTATTCGAAGCGTCGATACAAGGCAGCGAACGGGAAACATTTAGACATAACAACCATGAACTTGTTATGCATGCAATGGCACGTGATGAGGGATGTATACGACAGCCGACAGCCGTCAACGAAACAATAACGCACTTGCAATTCCCCTTCAACATGTCTTGTCTTTTCTTTCTTTTTCCGATAAGAAGAGTGATTCGAAGGGATCTATTCGCCATTCATCATGCATTGTTACCGAAGACCGTATGATTGCCTCGACGGCTGCACGGTGCACATCGATGGCGTAAGACAGGAAGCCAAAACATGGACCGGCAAGCATTCGAGAACATATGCAGGTCATCACCATTCAAGCGGACGGCAAAACGGTCCTTGTCGGTGCAATTTCCTACGTTAGTGGCTTCGGAGGATTCCCCGATGCCGGTCGACCTGTCACCTTCTACATAACACAACTTAGAAAAGAAAATAAACTGTTTACCGCCCTATGAACGAATCACCAGAATGCAATTACGGCGAAAAGACCCCCCCAAATGGACTACTAGGCATGTTCACTACATACCAAAGAGTTTCCCATTCATTAGCCACTATATCAGGTATAGTCAGTGACTTCCTGGTCGCATTGGGGTTGAGTTCTATGACTTTTGTCAACACCTAGCTATTGACCTCTCATAACCAGAAACATTCCATTTCCTTGACCGGAATTGCAAAGATTTGAATATCATAAGCTCAATGTTCCTTTCTTTGCATAAGATTTGAAATCAATTTCATTTTCACCGATGCAATAATTTTAACAATTACATAACTATTTCTATTTTTTATAAAACTTTGTAATCATTCCATATTAATAGCTATTACTATCAATATAGAATAATCACCATTCATCAATTTTCTATATCCATAGCAATATTTCTGTGGTCATTGTTCTATGTTTTGATTATTCCATGTACATCTCTATTGCCATTAATATGGGAAAATAATGACATAGTGAAATTGTTTAAAAAACCAACGTAAAATTCGTTTTTTGAATGCATATGCTACCGCTAAATCATCTCTATGGTGAAAAGCAGAAAATCTATTTTTCTTTGAAGAATTGGTAAAAATCCTATATTTGTCAAGAAAAATAGAAAAAATGGATGAAACTACAAGTAATGAAAATGACATGGGTGCATACACCTTAGGACATTCTAGCCCTTTTTCATAAAGTTCTCTCCCTTCCTACATGTGAAACACCATGACCTTAACTAGACCATTCTTTCATCCAATGCTCCACTACAAGTTCTTCATCAAACCCTTCATTTTGAAAATGAGTGTTGTAAGAGATGTTCATTCCGTTCCCTCAAAAGAGGCCATGTTACTTCATTTAAAATAGTTGGTCCACACCCCTTACATGGGTGACTTTGATAGCTCAATTTTGACATCCATGGTAACTGAGGGAGCTTGATTTTACATAAAATCATGGAGTAATGGAATACTTTTCTCAATCATAAACAGTTTTCCACTATCATTTTTTGTTCTAGTGCTTCTACATGCACACATTATGCTTAAAATAGTGAAAATGACGAATGAAAAAGACCAAAAACACCATAATACTCTCCAAAAAGCTAGAATATGCATTCATAAGGAATTAAAATTTGCTAGATTACATTTTTTTAACATTAAACTCATGATAACCTAGATTTTTGTGTGATTTATGGCACTTGAAACAACTTCACATATAAAATTAATATGTCTACTCTTTTCTAAGTGTACTAGGTTTATATCTTTACCACCTGTGAAGTAAAAAGGTAAGGGAGCCGTTTTAGTACATGTTCAAGTGAATTTAATCGTCTTCAATATTGTCAAAGCATATAAAAACTTGTAATATTCATCTGAAAGTACTAATTTTGTATGCATGTAATGATTATTTCCTATCACTCGTTACATGAAAAAAATCTGGATCCTTTATGTATTTCACATGAGAATGAAATACCTAAAAGCTTTTTGACATGAAAATTTAGCTTTTCAAATTCTATAATGTGTAAGAAGGGGCCCATCAAACAAACGTGGAAATTCTAAAAAATAATTAGGATAAAATAGCTTTCGAAAATTAAAACAATTATTCCAGGAAAAACTTTCATCACGTGAAAATACTCAACACACGTGTATTTGAATTACTTATTTTAAATAAGATGAATTAATCCCATGATTTTGCCACGATTTTTCACTATCCCTTAGTGAATGGTAAATATGTTTACACCCGGATATGATCTTATTGTTTAATTTTAATTTTGAAATATCATGCATGAATTTATTTTTATGTGAGTATAGAAATTTTTTTCAAGTTTGTTAGTACATTTAGGCCACTTTTGAGGTTAAAAACATCAATTTTAATCTTATGAATTCACAAATATCTTATTCTCATCATCATGTTTACATTAATCTTAATATTAAGAGAAAATTTTACCTTTTCTTAGTATTAGGAATGTTTCAAATGTAACATTATTCTTACCACTCATTATTTGGATTAACGTTAATAATAATTTTCTCAAACGTGGAGACTTTATTTTGACTACATATCTGAAACAATTCATTTGTTTTTTTGTTTTTTTGAAATTTTGATGCAGAAATTTCTATGTTGAAATTTTTATGCGATTGGCCAGGATCCATTGCTCTACATACATAAATCTTATAGTAATCTTTTTGGGTTGATGAATATTAGAGAATAGAACTAAATCATTCATTTTATTGTATTTATAATCATTGTTCAGTTTTATGAGATGATCAGACTCAGATTGTATTTTCAGATGATGAAAATGTTAGAAATTCAATGTTCCTCGACTATTTATGAAGACTACACATCAAGATTATAGCCCGCAGTGTGTGAAAATGTGTTGAAGGTGGCTTCATTTACATGCAGGGTTCGGATTCTTGCTACAGTATTCAGGTGTGGCGGGGGTTTAGTAGTTCTCTGCTTCGTCCACCTTCGGCATTCTGTTGCAACCATTGGCGCACATCGAAACAGATAAGAAGCGAAAACAGACTGTCAGTCATGTAGATGGTTCCAGAGTCGACCTTTGAGTGGTTCGGAAGATCTCAGAGGGTATTCGGCCTGAGCCCATGGTTGCCGTGGAGCCCGCAGTCGGTTGAGCGAAGGAACGACGTTTGTTGGCTTTCTTCGTCTGCTTCGTCGAAGGAGTGTGGCAGAACTCTGCCGGCGGTGCTCTCCTCCCTACTGCTCATCCTTCTGAGGATGGAGTGGCGGGGTGGATGTCTACGACCAACGCTTGAGGGGAAAGCTATCATCGAAGTAGTGTGGTTGCTGCTACTTGGCTTGCAGCGCCATCATTGCAGACTGGCAGTCTGTCGCGCAGTGACCACCAACGGAGGAAGGTCCAACTGGCTGCAGTAGAACTTTCGTCCAAACGGTTGGAGGCCAGCTGTGCAGCAACCCTGCTGCCATATCACAGC
Source organism: Penium margaritaceum (assembly GCA_023375785.1). Taxonomy (NCBI): domain Eukaryota; kingdom Viridiplantae; phylum Streptophyta; class Zygnematophyceae; order Desmidiales; family Peniaceae; genus Penium; species Penium margaritaceum. The sequence continues at coordinate 7,873 of SZWC01001576.1, read as the reverse complement.
ACGGCAAAGCACAGCCCAGCAAAGCACAGCCCAGCACAGCACAGCACATCACAGCATAGCACATCACAGCACAGCACATCACAGCACAGCGCAGCACATCACAGCACAGCACAGCACAGCCTAGCAGGAGCACGGTGCACGCACGCCACAGCAGTGCGCAGCAAATCGGATGCCTGGTGCAGCCACAATGGCAATGCACATGCACCCTAGAGGCCAGCACTTGCACCAGCAAGGACAACAGCTTCAACAATCTCAGCACCAAGGGCGACAGCAGCTGCCGGACCAGCAGCAGCAACAATCACCCCTACAGCAGCAGCAGCCGCATGACGCGATGTCGGCTCAGAGCATAGCAGCCCAGCTGCTGGACATGATCCGTTTCAAGCAAGTCAGCACAGCCATCAAACGAGGGAGAGATGGGGCTCCGGTNACGATGGCTCAATGCCACGTCAGCAGGGCGGGAGCATGCCACGCGATTGGTTGGACGGCCTCTCTGGTCCTCTTTCTGATGGGCTGCTGTTACCAGGAATCAGAGACACGTCCATGGGCGCATCGGGGAGGTTTGAGGGCGCCATGGGCGCATCAGGGAGGTTCGAGGGCGACGTGACGATGGAGGACATCCTGTTTGCGCAGTCGTCGTCGTTCGGGTCGATCGGCGCCATGCTCCACGAGGCAGGCCCTCTGGACGATGTCCTGGGTTCGTTTGGTCACAGCACTTCTTTCGGCATGCATGGGTCTGGCTCTGTGAACATGCATCCGAATGTGCTTGCAGGGGACAACGATCCCTTCCACCAACATGGAGTAGGGGATGTGGAAGGGCCTCCATTGAGCAGCTGGCAAGGCAGCGGTCGGGGGCCAGTGGTCGGCAGTGATGGGGAGCAGGCGTGGGGTGGGCAGGGCCAGGAGGGCAGGGGCGGAGCGGGAGAGGATAGTCTGGTGGCAGTGGAGGAGGAGGCCCGCTTGTCTAGCAGGGAGGGTGCACTGTCTGCGTCGGAGCACATGCAGGTTGCTGCGCTGATGGACGAGCTGGAGCAGCTGTTTCCTGATGAGGTGCTACAGCAGCTGCCGCAGCCGCAGCCCGACTTGCTGGCGGAGTGGATGGGCATGGAGATGGGCTCTGACAGGTTTAGCATGGAGCGTGGTGGGCAACTCGGGGCTCAGCGAAGTGCGGTGCAGACGGACGATGCAGTAGAAAGCCAACTCACGAGCTCTGTTGGAGCTGCACCTATTGCACCTGAGTCCGCTTTAGATCCTATGTTGATGAAAGTGGAGATTCCTGCCATAGCCCTGGAAGGTAGTTTGTCACAGCAGCAGGCCTGCCTAGGGGCTGCTTGGACAGAAACGCTTCCACAGCAGGAGCATGTTGCTGGTCTAGTAGCTCAAGGCGGCATAGGTGTTGCTGCAGGCACGGCCTTCGTAGACTCTGGCCCACTGTTGTCCGATACTGCACTTCTCGCGCAAGGAGCTTCCCGCGATCTAGAAGACATCGTGTGGCGGCAGCACAATGCGGATGATTTCACTGGACAGGTTCAGGGCCAGAGCGCGCCTGGTGGTCATTTGCCAGGCCTTGCGGTGGCTGACCTCCCAAGCTGTCACCCGCCAGCTGTTGGCAGCAAGACGCAAGGTGTGGTCTTGCTGGACGACATGGGACAGATTCTGGCCGCCAGCCTGCGCGATCCTCAGTTCCTTGACCCCTCCCTCTTCACTCAGTTACGCGAAGCGCAGGCCAGTGCAAGCAGCACCAGCAGCGGGACAGAGCACGGCTCGAGCAAGGACAACACACCCACGACGTCCGGTGGGGGAGGCGATTTGACGGACATGTCTCGGCAGGCCTCGACTGC
>SZWC01001575.1:214239-277371 GCA_023375785.1 Penium margaritaceum | reverse complement strand
ATATAGATATAGATATAGATATAGATATAGATATAGATATAGATATAGATAAAGATATAGATATAGATATAGATATAGATATAGATATAGATATAGATATAGCTATAGATATAGATATAGATATAGATATACATATAGATATAGATATAGATATAGATATAGAAATAGATATGATTAAAGATATAGATGTACATATAGATATGGATATAGAAAACGATATAGATATAGATATTGATACAGATATTGATATAGATATAGATATAGATATTGATATAAAAATAGAAATAGATATAGATAAATGTAGATTTAGATATAGATATAAATATAGATATAGATATAGATATAGATATAGATATAGATATAGATATAGATAAAGATATAGATATAGATATAGATATAGATATAGATATAGATATAGAAATAGATAATGATACAGATATAGATAAAGATATAGATATAGATATAGATATAGATATATATAGATATAGATACAGATATAGATATAGATATAGCTATAGATATAGATATAGATATAGTTATAGATATAGATATAGATATAGATATAGATATAGATATACATATAGATATAGATATAGATATAGATATAGATATAGATATAGATATAGATATAGATACAGATATAGATATAGATGTAGATATACATATAGATATAGATATAGATATTAAAAAAAAACTAAAATCAAAAAACCCTGAATGTAATTTGGGGTGTGGTTTGATTAGGGTTTTCATGGTAGAACGGGAAGGGTTTATGTATTAGGAGATAAAAAAAAGAATGAGTGTCTCTCATCGATCTTCCATCAAGTTATTGTTGGTCTGATTTTTTCTGTTGTTATTACTTATTATTTCCCTTTCCTTCGTTTTAGTCTGCCACTTCATCGCCGCCACGTATGGTTTCATTTATTGAAGGACCTCATGCTTATGATTGAGCTTGTAAGGGTTCATCGTGTGCCTATGGTTGTTGTTGAAGGTGATGGGAGCCGCTGTCGGATTGCTTCACAGGTTTGTGCACGCTGTTTTGAACTAGCTCTAGTAGTGTGGAAACATGCTCCACTTCTCCACCAAATGGCTTGCGTGCGGATTACCCCAATCGGCAAGGCTCACACGTCGAAGTTAAAATTCCTGCAACTAACAATGATGCCTCACTCCAGCTCCATACATTCCATGTTCTTCATGGTGTACACTGCACCATGGCTAAGGCTTCAATGCCATAGACTGTGCAAATCATACAAGAAGGTATGCCACCACGTTGCCTCCTTTGCTCCTGCACTAAGTGCAACATACTCTGCTTCTGTGGAGCTCGTGGTGATACATTCTTTCTTACCACTTTGCCAGAAGACTGCTCCCCCTCCAATGCTGAAAACATACCCTGTCCTATGGTGAGACCCTGATGCATCTGCTTTATAGTCATTTTCACTGAACCCAACTACCTAGAGTCGATCTGGTGAGCGAGTGTAGCAAAGGACGACAGCTGCTGTGTCAACAGTGTAACATAGGACTCAAACCAAGACCTGCATGTAAAGACTGTTTGGGGAATTATTCAAATGGGACTGAAGTCTCACCGCATATGTAATGTCCGGTCAAGTGGTCATAGAAGTGTACATAAATTGGCCCATGATCAACTGGTACTGTGGAGTACCACAGTACCAGCTGTGGAGTACCACAGTACGTCTGTTACATCAACAATGTCCTTCATCCCCTCTGGCATGATTGGAATAACCACCAATTTCACACCTTTTAGAAATGCAGCATAATTTGTTGCCAAAACTCCCACATTTCATCGTTGCCCAATCTCAATCCAGCCTTCATGTTTGTTCCGTCTAAACTCCATTCCAAGAAAGTGTCCCACCTCTCCCCAGATCCTTCATCTTGGACCACTTGCTGAGAAACTTTGTCCATGTTGTCTCAGTGATAAATGGAAATAACATCAGAACATCATCAACATTTACAAGTACTGTTACAAACAATCACCCTGGATTCTGAAGAAAAAGAAAAGTGAGTGGTCTGTATTGCTATTTTTAAAGCTCCCATAAACCAGACCTGTTGCCAACTTCTCATTCTAACACTGTGGAGATTTTCTCAAGCCATACATTACTTTCTGTAGATGAATGACCTTGCCGCTTCCATCATTCACTCTTTACTACTACAACCTTAAGATATCGTAGGAAGAAGGGTCCGCCCCCATTCCTCTGATTGCTGCCGTATCTCCACCGTCGGTGGTGATCTTGAGGCGGCCTGCCGCCTCAGCAGCAAACTCCACAAGCCTATGACGGTCATCATGAATTGCCTTCGCGGCGACGTCATCCAGCTCATTCTCGCAGGAACTTCCTATGAGGCTGCTTTTAGCGCCTTTGCTGTTCTCGACAGTCTCATTGCTGTTGGCAGCTTCAGTCGATGCAGCGGGCACCTTGCCCTTTTCGAGCAATCAGCTTGAGTTTGCCGTAGGACGATGGCGATGGTTGCGATCCTCGTTGCCTTTGCCATTGTCGGCGTTGTGCTCTTTGTCGGGGTCCCCCTCCGGGAGATCCTCCTCCATCGCATCATCTGTCACATGGGGGTTGCCCACGTGCGCGTTGACATGCTCGTCGAGCATCTTTTCGGCCTCCGCCCACTTCTCGGTATCGCTGAGGTTGGCGTCGGTTGCCTTCGGCGGTACGGTTGCCTTTGGCGGTATGGTTGCCTTTGGCGGTATGGTTGCCTTTGGGTTGGCAACCATGCTGGCGGCGGCGGCTCCTAAAGTTTGGAGTCCGTCGAGCGCTTGTGGTGAGGCTGTCACCACCTTGCCCGTGTTGGTCTTGGACGGTCCGGCACTCGCCATCTTGTCGCCCGTGCAACTAGCACGTGAAGACCATTGTGAGTATCATCCCACTGCTTAAAGGAGGAATCGCCTCCTAAAATGTTGCTCTCACGATCGGTGAGGAAATTGTAACTTAAATTTCTATTTTCCTAGGCTGCCACGTCGGCACAAGGTCGTGGGTTTTTAAACTTGTCTTCCTAACCCGTGACTCACGGCAAGTGGTAGCGACTAGATTCTAGGAAAACAGAAATTTACAATACAAGGAATTGACCAGAAGTGTGAGTACAGCTCACAAAGCTAGAGAAAAGAGTGAGAGGGGAATTACAACAATTCCTAGCAACTCCTCCAATCCTTCTTCTAACTTCTTGTCTTCTTCCTGTCTTCTTGTCTTCCTTGGCCTCCTCTTCAGTCTTCTTTACGCGTCTCGCGCCCCTTGGCGGTGTCCTCCTTGAGCCGGCGGCGTTGCGGAAGCCGCCAAAAGTCCTCAAGGTGTTTTCTTCCCTCTTTGTATGGCTTCCTCAAGCTGTGAGAGCCCCTGACCTTGGGAAGAAACACTGTCCCAATTTTTGGTTGAAGGAGGGGGGAGGGAAGCTTGGAAATGGAGGCAAATCGGTGATTTTGGGGGTGGGCACTCCCCACCCCATCCAAGAAAGATCCACCTAGCTCCCTGGAGTGAAGAAGAAGCTCAAAGGAGTTGGAGGGTTGAGGTAGAGCTCTACAACAGCTTTCAAACGTACTTTTTGGTACTTGAAATGACTTACCATGAACGTCGTATGCCCCTTTCGCGTTTCTACTGCTGTTTGCAGCTGTCGGCGGCGTTTTATGTATGACGTAGCCGCCGTTTCCATCAAACCCTTGGTTGCGAGGGTTGTCTGGCTCTGAGAACTACTATAACGGGTCGAGTCTCTAGCTCTTGCTCTGAAGTCATCGTCGGAGTTCGCAGAATGGCGTTCTCAGTCCACGTCAGGGGCTTACCATCTTCCCAGGACTGAGGGGCAATCGTCATCAGCAATCCAGAGCAGGGAGACTCAAATATTTGAGTCTCTGGAGGCCCATTTCTGTTTTTAACCATACCCCTGGTTTTGGGACCCAAACCAGGGGTTTTAACCTTGAACAAGTGTGTTTGTACGAGCTGTTTTGTTATCTTATGTCGAAGTTTGTAGCAAACAAAATTCAATTTATGTTCTGATTTTCTGGTGCAAAATTGTCGTGTGCGAGGCACGCTGGCAATTTTGCGCCAATTTCTCTTGCCTTTTGTCCCTCGTCCCCCTCCCTCATCCTTGCTCGCTCGCTTGCGAGGAGGGCGAGCGGGGGCGAGGCCACAAGGCCACGAGGCCTTGCCCTCGAGGCCCTTGTGGCCCCTCAGCCGCCGATCGGGCTGAGGCCGCGATCGGCGGCTGGCGGCTGGCGGGCCGGTGGCCGAATAGTTGCTTGGCCGGCCGCCGGCCATCCAGCCGGCCGGCAGCAAGCTAGCCAGCGGCCAGCGAAATGCTGGCCGCCGGCCAGCCCTCGCTGACGCGAGGGGTGGTGCGCAACCACCCCTTGCTTCAGCGAGGAGGGAGGGCCGAACCTGCCCTCCTGCTACACTTGCAACAAACCAGTTTTTTCAAGCAATGACCGGACATCACAAGAAATGCACAACTCATAGAAATGGGCAAGAAGCATAAGTTCCAAGTACATGTGTAGCAAAAAAAAAATCCTGGCTGTTCATAGTAAGTCTCACAAAGTAAAAAATCTACACCAAAAAACATTTTAAGATGTGCAAACATTACCATATCACCGCATGCATTTGATACGATAAACAAGCTTAGAATTTTCCAGCAAAGAAACAATCGTTCTGCCTGGTTTCACAACTGTTGGAAACATGCTTTTCTGGGGGGTTAAAATGGACAAAAAAAAGATATTCCCTTGGTTGTGGCTCAACTTTAAAATGTACGCAGGCTTTCTCAGCCATTGACTGTCAGTGCAAGCGCTCGGTTGCCAAGGCCAATGGCCACTTGCGAGATGTTACGGTTGTTGATTGGCAAAGAGATAATGATGCTTTGGTGAGGAGTTGACCAGAGCCTATTTGATTTTTGGAGGCCATAGTGTCTTTTTCACCAGTTAAAAAATGGGTCATTATCCTTCCAAAGGTGTTACCATTTGAAAAAAACAACTTGAGGTGGAAGAAGGGGTGTAAATAGCGGTGAGTACAGTGAACTGAATATGTATTCCATACAAGATTTTTATGGGACTCTTCTTCAGTACATAGAAATCCTTTGCTACTGGCCAATATTGTTAAGGAAACTCATGATGGGTTTTTACAAGAATTAGAAATACAGTTTTGATGAACATGTCAAAAGTGTGAATCCCAATGAATTCATACCATGCAAACATATGCAAACTTTTTTTGTAACATACGCCCCTTTTTTACTCCATGCTGCGCCTATTTTTGTTTTGATGAACATGTGCCCCCTATGCACGCATTGTTATGCCAAGCAAAGCGTAGATGGTGAGAAGGTGGAAGATGCTATGAATGAAAATGTTTGGGGATTTAGAACAAAAAACTAATGGGTACATGCTACATGTATTGAGTTCTTGGAAAAAGTAGCTAGTGTACCAAGGCTGCACATAACATGACATACACAATACTGTTGCACAGAGAATACCGGATGTACCAATCTTTGTGAAGAAAACAACGCAAGTATTCAATATGCAAAAATAGCACATATGGAAAATTTGTGTACAAAAAAAACCAGGAACCCACAAACAATTAAAAAAAAACATCATACTGGTGCCACATGCCATGTGGCGTAAAGCCACCACATGATTTTTGTGACCTACTATGGATCAGCTGAATGCACCATTGCACTTTATCCATGCCTCGTCTGTGGCACATATTGCAATTGAGTATGGAGAAAAGGGGTGGACAGCCAATTGATTCTATTGCACATCCTAGGTGACTCGTTGTTTTACCTAGCATGGTGGGGGAATGGTCGCTTTTGTTCCGAGGGTTGGGCAGATTCTTGCTTTTTGTGCAAGAGGTCGGTGGATGAAATCCCCAATTTGAATTTATGGGTGTTTGAGCCTTTTTACCCTAATTATTTCATACTTTTGAGTTTGTGTACTTTGATGAAAGTTTTTGAACATACTACATTTTTACAACTAAAAAGTGCCAAACGACGCTTCCTTGGGACGTTTCTGATCGAGGTTGAGCGACTCATGCGGGATCTTGAAATGAGAATTCAAAAACATCTTCTCTCTTATACTTGGGTGGCTTTAAGATGATCCTGAAAAATCAAGGTGTGGTTTCTAAAGGTACAACGCCCTTGGAAAAGCGATAAACATATGGACAAGGACCTTAATACTCGTGTTGATTCTTTTAAAGGGTGGTTAAAATTGTCTCAAATTTCATAGTAAATCACACTAGAGCTAAACGTGTTTGCCCACATGGCTCTTGGCTGATCGGCATTAAAATTCTGAGCTCTGCGCGTGGTAAGCCATTGCGGTAAGAAGAGAAAACCCACGTAAACGTTTTAGGGCCTTGTGTACATCACGTAAGTAACAACTAGCCCAATTCGGAATACTAATCCCCGTGGTCCCCTTCTCTTATTTTGAAATCCTTCCCAAAATATTCTTAAGAATGTTTTTGACCGGTTTTCTTATGAACGAAGCCTCCTCGGTAGACTGCGACTGACATCCATGTCCAATAACAGCCAACCAAGCCGTTTTCAATAATGAGACTTGTACGTCGTATAACACATGGCAAGAAAATTGATTTTGATTTTGTTCTTTTTTTATTTCATGCTTTCTGTACATGGTTTTGTTGTTGTACATATTCTGGTGCATATTTATTACGTCCTGGTCCTCATGAAATTCCACCTTTCAGTTCTGTACAAGCTCCATCACTCTCTATTCCATTCCTTCACCTTGTCTGCTCTGATTGGTTAGACAGGAACCGGTTGGAAACCTTTTTGAGAGTATCTTGGAAGATCGTCCAAGTTTAGAGGAAAAGACCTTTTTCCAACATTCCTCAATAATCGGGGAAGTAGTTGAGGAAGAGATTCACAAAGATCTAGCGGCCAGTCATTGTGTATGCGAGGATTCTAGCTCCCAGGTGGGTGACCAAACCACACCATAGGAGGGGAGCAAAGTATCCCACATGTGCCACAGGTTGTCCAGATACCTTTCCACTAGGTGATTGAGATTGGAATTGGGGAATTCCTTGAGACATGCAAGTAGAGCCTTGCCAACATGTTGAAAACCTCCTCTTGCCTCTTGTCATGTAGAATGTGTGGTCAAATACATAAAATCAGGCTGGATCAGGACTGAAATCCCTAGAGAACCATGAAGGGAGACAGAGAAGAAGGCCTCATGAACTTGTGAAGCGCAGGTTTGACCAAGGGAAGAGGTATTTTTAACAGGTACGGGTGGAAGGATGGAAACTCTTCCCCTCAAAGAGGAAACATTGGTGTGCTCTCTTGTGTTCTCATGCATCCAGTTGTGCCACCAGGGCTACTTCAGGATGGATGGGCATAGATGGGCAAGTGCAGGGTTTGATAAGGAGGTGATGGCAAGGGCTAGGAGAGGGCAGAAACTTTTTCTTGTGTGGAGCACCTATTGATACTCTTGTCATGGGCACCCAATTTCGATTTGTTTTTCATGTTCGTAATCCACAATTAGGAATTGCTCAATGGAGAATGCTATAGGTTGCTCAGGAGGAACGACGACAACCACATGACAGCCCTAGAGCACAACGTTGTTGCCGGTAGCTTGCAATACAGTGGGAGGGTGAATGTTAATCATGGTACTAAGGAGGCTCCTAGAGGGGGTGATGATTATGGAAGGAATGGTGCTATACAATGGGAGAGAAAGGCACATGCCCTGATTTTTTTGAAAATAGGTGCGGAGATCTGTGGAAAGGCAGTTGTAGAGGTGACAACTACCTTGAAGAGGCCTCAGACGGAGGCGACGCGAAGAAGTGGCTAGATGGAACAAAGCCACAAACACTACTTCTGTTGCTAAATCTGCCACATAGAGGGGGCATGACTTGTGAAGCCTCCACGAGTTAGCGTCAAACAGAGGTCGCGCACTAAGGCAGCTTAATAAAGGAAGGCCATGATTGTGCAAATACAGATAGTTCTGGTGCTTCCATGAAACCACTCCTTTCGGAACAGTGCCACTCTGTGGATCCGTGAAGGGAAAAAGAGTGCAGAGGGAGTGCAGGAAGGGACCGCATGGGGATACTGGAGGATTTTGGATGAGATGAAGGAGATGCGGGATAGGCAATGAAATCATGGGCCTTGCTTCAAGGAGGAAACTCCAAAGAGCTGCAAAATCTAGTAGTAGAGGAGACTGCTGCAACATTGGTGAGGAACAAAAGCAAAGTGAAAGGCGGCACGAAGACCGCAGAGGTAAATTTTCATTCAATTCACATCGCATGAGCCAGCACGCAATGCGGTGTGGAGACCACAAATATTGAAGCTACCGGGATGCTGCACCATTTGGAGGCGGTGCGAAATGCCGTGACCACAAAGGTGAATATCTGGCTGCCCGGAAGAATGGGCAGTAATGATGAAGCTAATGAAGCAAATCACAACGTGATACCACTGTTCCCAATGATGTCGATTTCTTCAATCATGCCAATGATGTCAACGAAGCCGTTGAATATCGTGAAGCAAACGGCAACAGGATGGAGTGCAGTTATGGAATTAGCATGAGATGGAAGTGGGATTGCTGGAGAAGGAGCGGTCAGAGGGAGGCGGCACGCTTGCATGTGCTTTGTGAGACAGGGGCAGCACATAGTGATGAAATGCTGGACAAAGGTGGCATGGGGAATGCGGCACGGAATGGAAGAGCTGCAAGGTGCAGTTCTCAATGACATCTGGATTCAGGGCTCAGTTACAGATCGTAGCATTGTAGAGGAGAGTGGCTTGATGATTGTTGAAATGCCAGTATGGAAATGGCAGTTTAGGAATGAGCAACAGCCGGAGGCAACACCCAAAGGAAGCCAAACGGCTGATTGGGGTGGAACATAGTTGCTGATGAAGGCACTGGACAGACGCTGCGTAAAAGGCAACTCAACAAAGCGAAGGCACAACAAAGCTTAGCGTGGGCCCGGGGGGGGGGGGGGGGGGGGGGGGGGGGGGGCAGCAAAGTGAAATGTGAGGCTCTTATGGGTACTATAGAATGGAGGGGATGCGCCCACATACGTCTTTCACAAGGATGATGTGGTTTGAAAATGCTGACTCATGCAATGACGTGGAATCATTAAGAAACTTGAAGATGCATGGAGAAGCACAAAGAACACAAGAGTACAAGTGCGGTGAGGCGCAACAATAAGATGAACACTACAGGTCACAAGAGAAGGACATGTAGCTCCAATAGAATAGGAGAAGTTGGGAGTGAGAAGCTGTCACAAACCGGCCCCAAGGTGGAGGCAGTTCCAACGTAGCCTGACTGGTCTTCACTGTGTGTTCACGGCCTTCTGTTTTGGTGCACGTTCTAACTCTAAGCATGAGCTTTCTGGTCGCCTTCACGCTATGTCTCTAGGAGTGGAAGGGAGTTGTGAGACAGTGACTTTTGCAAAGGGAACAATGAAGCTCTGCATTAACTTTTTAACATGGACATTATTTGAACATTTGTAGGGCTAGTTATGAGCTCTCCCACACACCAACCACTGCGCGATTCTGATCACCATAGCTCCCGCTACGTCAGCCAGAGCGCAGTACCCCAATCCAGCCGCTCAATCAGCGGTGCCCACCATGTCGCCCGCCGAGGCGCCCTCACACATCAAGGACCCATCAGAACACCATTCCAGAGGCGTAGATGTCCCTACATGAAGTGGCGGTGCCCCTTGCACCTTTGGGGTCTGTTTTGATGAGTTAATCATCGAGTTTGGTGATGGGGATTGATGTGGTTCAAAACCTGTTCGCGGACCTGCAGTCTGAATTTTGACCAAGTCCCCAAAGAACAAAACGTACTACTGAGTTTCGAACGCCACGCCAGAATTTTTGCGAAGTCCCGCGGTAACAAAATCCACCCCTGAAATTCAGCGGATCATTCACCGGACGGCCTTGGCAGCCCTTTTGGAGTAAAAAACCCAAATGGACATTTGTTACTCGGTCCGGTCAATTATTCACCGGCAGTCAAGCCTCTGCCAACTCCTGGAGACATTGTGAACACCCCAACTTTGGAAGCCCATATCTCCCTGTTACTTGCCCGATGCCGATGAAACAACTTCCACCGGATTTAGAGACTTGTATAATTTTAGGGGAAATCCTGAATTTTAGGTTTCGAGCAATCCTTGAGCTGCTAGATCAAAGTGCGAGGATTTTTATCTCTCTAATGGCTCACTGGCGCCACCCGGCGCTGCACTTGGGCATGCAAAGGGGAAAATCTTCAACATTCTCCCCCTTTCACCTGCCATGCCCGCTACTCCTCCTTTCTCACACTCATCTTCCGCTGTGCCCTCCAGTCCATCATAGCTAGTCATCCCAAGCCTGGCCACGGTCCCTGCGTGTCGGTCCACGGGTTGCGCTTTGGTCGAGCAATCCGCAAGCATGTTGTGCGTGCTGCAATGTTGTAGCACCACCTGCCCCTTTTGAACCATGTCCCATGTTTAATGACAACGGACGTCGATGTGCTTTGTCCTCCTGTGCTGCGCCGGGTGGTTCGTCAGCAAGATGGAGCCAGTGTTGTCCCTTTGCACCACCGTAGGCTTGTGCTATGGTACGCACAGCTACCCTAGTAAACTACAAAGCCACACCACCTCCTTGTCCGACTTGGTCAGCACGATGTACTCTGCTTCCACTGTGGAGGTGGTAACGTAGTCCTGCTTCTTGCTGCGCCACAAGAGCCCAGCACCAGCAAGGAAGAACACGTTGCCGGATGTGGACTTCCGCTTGTCTACATCGCTAGCGTAGTCTACATCCGTATAGCAGACCAGATGCAAGGGGTCTGTCCTCCCCTTGCCGTTAGACCTCAAGCATGCATTCGGTGTTGCATGCAGGTAGTAGAGGATGCGCTTCACCGTCTGCTAGTGCAGTGGCCTTCGATCGGCCACGTACCTGCTCGCTTGGCCCACCGCGTAGGCCAGGTCCGGTTGAGTCGCCACCATGGCGTACATGAGGCTGCCCACCGCTGATTGGTAGGGCACCCCTGCCATATCCTCCCGCTCTTCTTTTGTTTGCGGCGCCATTGTCGCACTCAATTCACAAGTCATGGAGACTGGACTGCCAACTGGTTTGCAGTCCTCCATGCCGTGCTGCTATAGCACCTTGGCCACATATTTTGCCTGCCCCAGATCAAGCGTGCGTGCCCTCCCGTTTTGAGTGATGCTTGCCCCAAAGTAGTACTCCAGCTCTTCAATGTTCAACATGTGAACTCTGTTGTTTAACTACTCTTTTAGTCGTTGTCGACTTGGTAGATCTGTCGAGCAAAATACAGGTCGTCCACGTGGAGTGCAAAAATGTGATGGAGTTGTTTGTCGTGCTGCACGTGCACGTTGTGATCCGACTCACAACACTTGAAGCCGATTTGCGCCATGAAGCTATCCATTTATTGGTGCCAGCATCTAGGCAATTGTTTTGGTCCATACAAGGACTTGTGCAGCTTGCACACCTTGCCCTCTGGCGCCTCCACCCCCTCCGGCACCTCCATGTAGATCTCGTTGTCTATGATGCCATTGAGGAAGACCGTCATAACATCCATTTGGTGGAGCTCCATGTCCTTTTGCGGCCGCCACCGCAAGGATTGCCTGGATTCTTGTGAATTTGGTGGCGAGAGTGAACGTCTCATTGTAGTGCTTGCCCTTACGCTCTGCGTATCCCTTTTCCACCAGCCGCGTCTTGTATTTGTCAACCACACCTTCTTTTGTGAACTTGGTCTTAAAGACCCGCTTTGAGTTGATGTCCTTGGCATCTTTTGGTGTGTCGGCCAGCTCCCATGTGCCATTTTCCATGATGGACGCTAGCTCCAATTTGATGGGTGCATCCCATTGATCCCCTTTGGGCCGTGCAAGAGCCTCTTGCACGGTATTTTTCTCCATTGATGTAGCCAGCATGCACCGCGTCATGCCGATCCATTGACCAGTGCTTGTGTCGGAGCGCTTCCCTGCTTTCCGCTGCCTCCCACCGTGGCGCGGCAGTTTTTGTGGCGCATCGTCATTCTACTGTGATCCCTCTGACTATGCAAGCTCTGGTGAATCATCAGCTGGATGGCTCCCTGAGGATCTCTCCCGCTCCAGCAAAGCATCGTCTAAAAAGCCGGTGCGTCCAGTGGATTTTCCACCGACGCCCAATGCACACTCTATCGCGAGTGCACACCTTGACACCCTTGGTCCCTCATCCGTCAGATCCTTTGGGTGGATCTCCCCATCGGCTTCATTTTCATCGGATTCCTCCACGTTGGCTGTCACCGCTGGTACACCTTTGCGCTCTCATACTGCGTCCTCAACTTCGGCATCCTCCGGCTCCTCATAGTTAAGGAGCTGGAACCACTCCTCCGTCTTTGGAGAGTCCACCATGCCCACGTTGTTGCTGGTGATGAACTTCTGCTGCTCGTTGAACTTGACTTCTTGGCTACGGATTACCTCCTCCTTGTGCATGTCATATAGCCGGTACCCCTTATGCGCGCTCTCATAGCCAAGGAAGAGATACGACTTTGCGCACGGCTCCAGCTTGCTATCACACCGCTGCAAAACCTGCACCATCGTGTGCACCTTGCACCCAAACACTTTCAGGTGTGCCACACTTGGCTTGTGCCCACTTGAAACCTATTACGGTGTCTTCCAACCACTCTTCCCCTTAGCACCGCTGTAGGATTGAAGTTGATGGTGTAGCTCGTCGTACTCACAGCTTCTTCCCAAAAGCTTTGTGACAATTTTTCATCCACCAACATGGTCTGTACCATGTTCAGCAGTGCGTGGTTGGCCCGCTCTGCCACGCCATTTTATTGAGGCAAATACGGCATAGTTTGTTCCCATTTTATGCCCTGCTGCTTCATCCACCCGCTATAGCCCACGTACTCTACGCCGTTGTCGCAACGTAGCGCTATGACCTTCCGGTCAGTCTGCCTCGCCACCGCGACAACATACTCCGTCATCCGGTCCTGGACCTCACCTTTTCTCTTCATGAAGTACACTTAGAGTTTTCTGTAGTCATCAATGAAGGTGACAAAGTAACACGCGCTGCTCTTTGACTTTGTCTTGAATGATCCACACACATCGCTGTGCACAACCTCTAGTAGGTTGAGGCGTGATTTACATTCTCGTTGAACGATTTGCATCCCGTCTTGCTCAAAATGCAAGGCTCATACTTTTTGTGCTTTGTTGCATCTGTCACCTGTTTCGCACCATCTATGACAAGGCCGTGTACCAGCTTGCCCTTTGTGATGGATATGAGGGTACCGGAAAGTGACAAAAATAGGTTGCTTGATAAAAATCATCTGGCATGCTATGCATAAAGGATGTTTCACATGTTCTAACGCACTTTACGGAACTCAATTCGGAGTCTGTTTGAGTGAGATATGGATTTTCAATGTTTGGAGATCATGGGTCGGGTTCAAGTGACAACCTAAGCACTTTGAGCTAAAAAGGCGGCAGGATTATTGGACAGGATGGCTGAGAGCGGCCTTCAAGGACAAAAGATGGCTGGAGGACCTCTAAGAGACTTCAAGGAAGGTGCAGACCATGATTTTTGGTCGTCCAAGTGGTATGAGGCATAATTCTCATGTGTGACAAGGTGACTGCCGCTCATCCCGCTAGGCTATTTCCTAGCCATCCCGCAAGGTGACTGCTGCTCATCCCGCAAGGTGACTGCTAGAGGGTGGACTTTGACAGAGTGTATCTCAGTGCTCCCTAAGCAAAATAAGGCATATAAGGGCTTGCTAGAAAGCTGTGACAATGTAATTTCTCGCTGAAAAGTGGATTCAGACATTTTCAATCTCTGAAAACCTACATTTTCTTCCGTAATCTCTGTCTGTGCAACCTGCAACCCCCTCTCACAAACAGTTGGTCCTGCCTAGGCGGCTCTTAGTGAGCCTGATCACCTGCGTGAGGGCTGCCTCAGTTTCTATCACTTTGCCATCTCCTTCACAACTGCGAGTGAAGAATACTATAGTTGTTGGTGCCAGAGCTCTGGATCAGCTTCCCCTCTGATAACCAGGTTGAGGTTGCGTTCCTACAAGTCTGCTGAATCTATCCTTGTGAGGATCACCTTGGTCTCCACGATGTAGAGGCCTCCCTTGTACTTAGCCTCTAGCATGGGCTTATCGCCACTGTCCTTCTGCACAACCGCCCGCTTTCTCCTAAAGAGTACCTTGTATTCCTTGTTTGTCAAGCGGCTGACACTGAGAATGTCAGCCAAGCCGGGTACATGCTGTACGTCCTCTATGATACGTTGCACCTGCTACCCTTCAACCACCACCTTTATGTCCACATCTCCTTGGTCACCAACCAACTCGACCTGATCGTTCGCGACCACCATGGACTTGTTGGACTTGGTGTAGTTGATGAACCCCACGTTATCAACCTGGGTATGCTCCTCCGCTCCGGGGTCAAGGCATCGCCGGTTGGCCTTCTTGAGGTAGTGGTTTTGAGTGTCTTTGAGGAGCACCTTCTTGCCTTTGGCGTCCTTTCCGTGAGCCTTTACCTCCTTGATGCACTCATGGGTCTAGTGGTCCTGCTTGCCGTAGTTACGACACGCACCCTTCTTGGCGCCCTTCTTGCCGCTGCCATGCCCGCCACCTCCCTTGGTCCCGCTTCCGTCACCACGCATTTTGTTGATGAGGGCCGACAAGGAAGACGAGGACTACCCGCAGCTCCGTCGCTATTCCTTGTTGCGGATGTACTCTGCGACTGCGCCATAGGTAAGCTTTTCCTCTTTCCATCCTCCCAAGATGGTGCTAAGAGGGCTCTAACTATCAGGATGGGCCATAAGGAGGGCCATCGCCTACAGGTACGTGTCCATCGTCCACTCCACATCGTTGCATTGTGAGGCAAGCGACTCAATCTGCTGCAAGGCGGAGATGACATCACCTCTCTCCTTGATTCTCGCTGTCAGGAGTAGCTCCATTGCGAAGATTTTGTTCACCAGTGACTTGGATTGATGGATGGTGCAGAGTTTTTGCCAAGACTTGGCTGCCAATTCATAGGTCTAGAAGTAGCCCCACTACGACTCAGTCGTCCCAGACACCAGCAACATGAGTGACTCTGTGTTCTTCTTTGTGAAGGCCTCCTTGTGCGCTTCCATAGCCATTGCTTTGATGAGGACTTTCGTTCCCTTCATGACCCCCAGCAGCCCTTGATGGACGAGGTGCAGGTCGAAGTGCCACCTCCATAGCCCATAGGCAGGGCCTCTTGCAAACTTCTGAAAGGGATGCATCTCTTTCTGCACCATTTGCGCAGTCTTCCACTCTAGGACCTCAGATTTTGACGATGATGTCGTCCTCAACGACAATGCCGTCTGCCGTGAAAGCCATGAGCAGTTTGTAGACCGGTCAGGACCGTAGGCCCATAACCCTTTGTTCAAAATTGGCCCCCGGGTGGAGGCAGTTCCAACGTAGCTTGACTGTTCTTCACTGTGTGTTCACGACCTTCTGCTTTGGTGTGGGTTCTGGGTCTTAGCGTGAGCTTTCAGGTCACCTCACACCATGTTTTTGGGAGTGGAAGGGAGTTGTGGGACAGTGACATTTACGAAGGGAAAAACGTTGTTTTGCATTAGTTTTTTCACATGGACATGATCTGAACATTTGTACGGCTAGTCACAAGCTCTCTAACGCACCAAGCTGTGTGCTATTTGGATCACGGTAGCTCTTGCTACATCAGCCAAAGTGTGGCACCCCAATCCAGCCGCTCAGTCAGCGGCGCGCACCATGTTGCCCGCTGAGGGTCCCTCACACATAAAGGACCCATGAAAATGCCATTCCGGAGCTGCAGATTTCCCTACATGTAGTGGCGGTTCCCTTCACGCCTTTGGGGTCTGTTTTGATGAGCTAATCATTGATTTTGGTGATGGGGATCGATGTGGTTTGAAACCTGTTTGCTGACCTACTGTCTGAATTTTCAGGAAGTCCCTGAGTAACAAAACGTACAACTGAGTTTCGGACGCTGAGCCAGAATTTTGGCTAGGTCCCTCAGTAGCAAACTGCACTACTGCTATTTGGCGGATCATTCACTGGATGTCTCGGCAGCCCTTCCAGAGCAAGATCCCCAGATGGTCATTTGTTACTCGGTCCGGTCAACTTTTCACCGGCACTTGAGCCGCGGCCAACTCCTAGAGACGTCGTTCACACCACGAATTTGGAAGCCCATTTCTCCCTTGTTACTTGTCCGATTCTGGTGAAACAACTTCTGCCAGATTCAGCAACTTGTCAAATTTTGGGGAAAATCCTCCATTTGAAGATCTGAGCAATCCTTGAGCCGCTAGATCCAACTGCAAGGATTTTCCTCTCTGGCGGTTTGCCGGCGTCTCCCGGCGCCGCAGTTGGGCACGCAGAGGGGAAAATCTTCAACAGAAGCATAGTGGCCTTAAAGACCAATCTTGCAGAGGCAAAAGCAGAAGAAAAAGCGGAAGGAAAGGTGATTCAAGATGGGCGCGAATGTCGTTTGGAGGAATTGAGCTGTGGATGTGTTGACTGGAAAACGGCCCTGATGTGTTCTGACGAGGGCTTTGAGTGTGGATGCTGATGAGAGTAATGGAGAAGAAGCAAGGATTTAATTATGGAGGCATGCAAGGTAGCATGTTTTGGAGAAAGGGCCCGGCCGTTGGTGAAGGAGAAGAGAGATGCAAGTGAGGGTGCTTTTCACAAAGGCAATCGTAGAGGAGACGACCACAAAGTTGAACAAAGGTGTCGAGAGCCACCGGAATCAAGCAGGCAAAGTGACTAGAGGCACGCAAGAAGTTGCAAGAGGAGCACAAAAAAATGTGTACATGAGAAGGTAAAACATACATATAGCTTGAGGTGAAAAGCCGGAACATTTTTATTGGGCCTTTTCCACAGAGGAAAAAACTCCAACTGCACCTTCGACATGCACCCCAAACATGCTTTGGCAACAATTTTGGCAAGAGTCCATTGTGATCTTCAGGAGGAGCTGGTGTAGGCACCATTTCAGGTAGTGTGTGACTTGAACCTACTGACCAACCTCCGCCGCCAAGCTCGCAAGGTTGAAAAACTGCTGATAGAATGGGCCCCGACTACTGACAGTGGGCGGGATAGGATGACCGGGGCCCGGGACAAACTGCCGATAGAATGGGCCCCGGCGCCACAACATAAAGGACTGCAAATGCATCAGCACCCCCATAGCCTCTGACTGAAAGATCTCCTTCTCCATGTCACCAAGCAACAAGGTAAAGCGGAGGGGGATGTGAAAAATACCGTACCAATCCGCCGTTGGGAGCCTCATGTGTGCGATGGTGGGGTCATGACCTGACATTGCTTACATGGTGAGTCAGGTGAGCAGGTCTGTGGCCAACCCTAGGCAACAACATTGGCAAGCCGTGAAGCGGGTCTTTTGCTATCTCAAAAAGACACGGTACATGGGACTTTGGTTTGGATGTTTGGAAGTATCAGACTCGTTGCTATTGACGTACTACAGTGACGCTGAATGGGGAGGGAAGATTGATGACAGGGTGTCTACCTCAGGCTTTGTCTGCCTTCTCAACAATGGTTCGGTCTCCTGGGCGAGCAAGTAGGACTATCTCTCACTTTCTACCATGGAGGCGGAGTGAATCATACTCGCCGAAATGTAATAAGACACAGTGGCTTCGCGGTCTGCTGGGTGAGATCAAGGCACCACATGAGGAAGCAATGATCATCCGCATTAACAATGAGAGCGCCATTGCTATGGCAAAAGACAATGTGATTTGCACACAACATTGACATTTGGTACCATTACTTGCACGACCTTGTCGTAAGAGTGTTGTGCATCTACAACATGTCCAAACCAAGTAAATGATTGCGGAATTCTTAACAAATCCACTGGACAGTGACTTGCATGTCACACACGCTCAAGGAATCGGCATGGTGGATACAGGAGATGAGGACTAAAGACCAAGACAACTGAGGTGCAAATACACAACGCAAAACTATGGGTTCATGTAGAAGAACCACAGCAGGTGGCCAGAGGTGCAAGGGAGAGATTTTTGTTCCTTTATGCCCTGTTGGCCACTAATATAGCGCAGCAGACAGGTTGGGCATGCACTGCTCCCTTGGATTAAGTCCCCCAAATCTTGTTTGTGGTGCAATTCCAAGCAATACACCAGTAGTGCAGTGCAATGGATAGCACATTGGACTTAGGGAAAACAGGTTCTACGATCAAACCTTGATGTGAGCAAGAATGTTTTGACCTTCCTGCAAAGAGGAAGGTTCCCTGAAATTTCTCCATGCATGAGGAGATGTGCCACTTGGCGGTTAGTGGATGGGCCAATTGGCAAGTTGGTGAGGTGGTGTGGAGTGGACAGCCCCAAAAGTTACACTACCCACACAATTCAGATGCAAGGCCTAGGACTATACATACCAAGCTCATTCCTCATTCTAAACATACAATCTAGTTTTAGATGCTCCTCACAGAGTTGTCCAACAAAGGAACCATATAAACAAGGCACTGGTTGGTCCAAGCCCCGGGAGTTTGTTTCTGAATAGCATCTCGTGCGAAAGTGACCAAGTGTTAAGTGGACACAATTTCTAGTAAGTGATTTCCTAGGAGCTGCTTAGTGTGGAACCGTGATCCCGAGGGTGATACATTCACCTAGCTGCAATGCTAGGAGCGGACGGCAGGTGTCATTGTGTCGGCCCTGTTCTCTAGTCTGTTTTCCTCAGGCCGGTTGACATGTTAAACCACTGTGGGGACACCCTTCATGACCCAGGCAATGTGGTAATGTTGCTAGTAGTTCACACACAGGAGGTCACACAAAGAACAATACACAGGTTCTGCTGCAGGTGTTCTTGCCCTTCAACTCTGCTCTGGGTCAACAGCATCCAGACATGGAGGAGGCTGTGAGGCACTTTAGTCAGTTCTCATCAGATTTCTGGATGGTAACAATCTAATGGGAACAGGGGTAATTCTGGCAGTACCCTGGCTGTGTGAGTCATTCACTAAGGGAAGAAACATGTAGAGAAAAAAAACTAGGGAACTGACTTAACTAAGATATTTCTCTAGTATTGTGATGTTTAAGAGAGGCCACAAAGTGCATAGTTTCTTGTATGAAATGTACTCCAAAAGTGAGGCATCTCGACTATCCTACAAGTTATGACTCATGGGGTCCCAAAACCGTTGCATAGTGAAGATTTATGAGACCACAAAAAACATGCAACAATGCACATGGGGATTGAAATTGTGTTCACGCTTTGCCTGTGCCTTGGAGGCACAAGCCGTTGTTGCCCAAACCCATTCTTGTTGGAGATCAGCCTTCACATTGAACTACTTTTCCCATGGCATTACTGACTTAGGGATTTGTCCCTGTGGTACATGGTTCCATACACAGGTAATGTACTTGAAAGCTTCCTCCCAGATGCAAAAACGACAATCCTGATTCCATCATTAGAGTATGCAAGCTTTCCCCAAGTGATTTGTGACAGCGTTGTACTAGTCCACTTTTGTACGGCTTGTTCACTGCTTTTTGATAATTTTGAATCCCGTTTTTCCTGAAGGTCTATTGCTAGATCTCCAAAAAACTCACCTCCCCTCTGTCCGTATTTTGCTGTAGTTTGCTGTTTTTTCACCTCTCAGCAAGGGGAATTCAGTGGGTGATGGCCTGCTGAGCATCTGCTTTTGTTTTCAATATATAATCCCAGTGAAACCGGTTGTATTCATTCCTCAAGGTTAGAGTGTACTGTGACCCAAACTGCACAAAAGGCAAAGCAATGAATCAAGTCAAGTCAATGTGGTCCAGTTCAAGTGGCCGTTTGGTTACACTGTTGGACCAGGGGAAGCTTTGTCTGTGAGCCTTCCCCTTGTGACACTATAAAAATGCAGTTGCCTTAAGGCCACGTGGACAGTCATAAGGAAGAAGACTGTGGGCTTGTTTGTTTTCTAGCAAACGTACTTCTAGCTCTGTGTTCATGAGTACTAGATGAAGGTGTAGCAGTTATGGATGTGTTGCATCTATGGGATTTACAACATTTACCTGTGGATGGTGCCAATGAGTAGGTGCAAGAGGATACAAGGTGAGCAAATAGAGAATGTTGGGATGTAGATGTCCATCTGCAAACAGGGCCTCATCCGCATCAAACAGGATGCATCTTTGTGTCAGTATGGATATTTTCACTTGAAGGTCAAATCTCCCCTCCCAACAGCACGTTCACCCTCACTTTTTTTAAGTACAACACACCTGCTAACCACAGCACCCCTCTTGGCCCTTGCAAAGAAGCATCACCCACAGCCTCCCTTGCTACCACTTTCCCAGACCCAGTATTTACCCCACCCGCATCATGTGCGGCATACAATGCAAGAAATAGCTTGAAATGCAATGACATGTAATGTGATGTTGTACAGTGAGACTGCCGCTCATGCATGAAAAGTATGCATGATGTGATGATTGAGTGTAACCAAGGTCGTAACCTGACTATTGGGGCATGGCGGATGCCTTGAGTGGGTCAGCTGGATCTCTCTAGGTGCTGCCCAACCGATGGCAGGCAGTGCTGTTGTCAGGAGTTAGGCCTTCACAATCTCAACGTAGATTTTCTGTGGCCAAGAAGGTGCCGGAAGTGGACTGGTCGCATCTGATGTGGATAGATAAGGGCCCTAGGTGTTGGCACTAGTGGGTGTAGAGGCATCCTCAAGGATTCCTAGCTCTCACTGATGCACGCTACCAATGTTTGGAGCAGCCAATGGACATCAATGGTGAACAGTGTAGAGCACAAGGATCACGGAAATGAGTGAGCAGAGCACATTGCATTCAGTAGGACTAAATAAAAACACTTTTGTGCTCCTTTTCATAGTGAGATTACATTAGATCCTTTTAGCGTGTGGTCTCAACTTTCTAATGCATCCAAGCAGGCTCAAATCCGAGCAGTAGAGCCCCTGCTATGGCCGTTGAAGTAACCCTTGGTGGAGCCTCCCACCTTGCCTTGTACGCTAGGCAACGGGAGGCGCTTCAATAATGACCCGTCGGAGTGCCTTTTGCTTGCCCAGAAGTCAAGGAGAAGGTCACCCTGGTCAAGGAGGTCCTTCTGGTCACTTCATGCCCTTGGTGCATTTGAAGTTGTTGGAGATGAACTCGGATCACTGGCGGTGGATTATCCCGCCACCCATGGCGGGTACCAGATTCCACCCGTCCAACACCCGAAATTTGGGCTAGGCTAACTTTCTGAATACTCACTCAAATTGAGCGATTCAAAGCTTGATCTTGCACAAAATAATCCAAAACATCCAAATCTAAAGTCAGATCAGGTGTTCAACCACTCCTCAGTGGTCTAATCAGGGAGTACAATCAACGAAAATCATGGCAAGGGGCACACTATGTCAACAATCTCCCCCTTGCACCGTTGCCTTGATGCCCTGTCCTTGGAACCAGTAACATTTGAAACCTTACAGCACAAACTTAGCTCCATGCACCTTGTGTCATGCCTGTCCTTGGGCTGTGCCTTGGTCATGGTATCAGTGAGCATGCCCTTGGTGCCACAATGCACAATAGCCGCATCTCCCTTCGCCACCAAGTCTCGCGCATAGTGATGCTGGATCTCAATGTGCTTGGTCCTCCTGTGTAGCACAGGGTTCTGGGTGAGGCTAATGGCACTCATGTTGTCCACATTGAGCACCGTTGGCTTGCTTGTGGCACCCCGATCTCCTTTACCAGCTGTCGCAGCCACACCGCCTCATTTGCCGCTTCTATGAGCGTGATGTACTCCGCTTCAGTGTTGGATAGTGCCACACAGTCCTGTTTCCTGCTTGCCCACCAAACACAAACACGTTACCCGACATTGATTTTTCTGTCATCCAAATCACCAGGCCAGTCGTCATTGGAGTAGCTGTCCAACTCAAGGGAGTTGTCATGTGCTCCACCTCCAAACACGAGCCGCGACTGTTTTGTTGCCTTGAGATAACGGAGGATCTTCTTCACTGCTTGCCAATGCAGCAGCCTAGGGTCAGCATCATAGTGGCTCACTTGGCCCTCTGTGAAGGCCGAGTTGGGCCGCGTTGCCACCATGGCGTAAATGATGCTCCCCACAGCGGACTGGTACGGCACACCTGCCATCTCCTCCTTCTCCTCATCCGTGCTTGGCCCCATGCTCGAGCTGAACTCACATGTGGTGGTCATAGGCGTGCCGATGGGGTTGCACTCCTCCATGTTGTAGTGGCGGAGCACCTCTTGCACTTACTTTTTCTTCCCCATCTCCAGTGTGCGTGCCTTGCGGTCCCTCTTGATGGTGATGCCGAGATACTACTCAAGCTCACCCATGTCGGTCATTTTGAACCGACCCCCCAGCTGCCACTTCAGGTTCACCAACTCCTCCATGTCTGATGACATGAGGATGAGGTCATACACGAGAACAACCACAATCTGGTCCAACCGCATTTACTTCCGCACATACATGCTCTAATCCGCTTTGCAACACTTGAAGCCAAGCTCGTCCATGAACCCATCCATTTTTATGTACCGCATGAGTGGCGCTTGCTTCAGCCCGTAGAGCACCTTGCAAAGCTGGCACACCTTCTCCGGTGGCGCATCCACCCTCTCCAGCACCTCCTTGTTGCCATTGAGGAATGCGGTTTTCACGTCCATTTGGTGAACTTTTTAGTCGCCCGCCGTAGCTACCAAGAGGATGAAGCGGATGGAGGCAAACTTTGCCACCAATGCAAAGGTCTCATCATATTCTTCACTCTTCTGCTGAGCGCACCCCTTCGTAACCAGCAGTGCCTTGTTCCGCTCCACATTTCCCTCCTTGGTGAGCTTCTTCTTGAACATCCAATTGGAACTGATGATTTTTGCACCCTCCAGCCTGTTGATCAGCTCCCAAGTACCATTCTCTTCATGGGAGATGAGCTCAGATTTTATAGCTTCCTCCCACTCAGTTCCATCCTTCCGCTACAATGTCTCCTTGACAGTTTCGGGTTTGTCTTGAACGCTCAAGCAAACCCAGTCCAGAAACCCTTCGTGGCATTGTACTATTTTGCTGCGCGTCCGCTTCTCCGAGGCTGGTGCTGTTGAGGCTGCTACCCTCTTGCGGGGCCACTTGCTCCCCTTGGCCTGCTCCCCCTCTCTTGGGGACCTTGGTGATTCGGGCTCACTCCTGGCCTCCTCATTCAGCTCCACTACTGCCGCACATCAGACTCATTTTCCGACTCGGCTGAATGCAAATCAGCCACTCCCCCATTGCCCAGATGATTATCACACCATGGAACTGCTCAGAGGTCATCCTCTTTTGCGTCCTCTGGTGTTTCCCCCTCAAGGAGTGGCAGTCACTCCCCACACTTGGAGAGACCCACATCCTTGTCCGTCCTACGGCTGTCCTTGTCAAATGTGACATTGAGACTCTTCATGATCTGATGCCTCCGCAGGTGGAAGAGCCGGTACGCCTTGCTCCCGCTCTTGTACCCAACAAAGATGCACCGGCAAGTCTACGGGTCCAGAGTGTCCCGCCCCTCCCGTGCATGCACAATAGCATGTGCAACGCAACCAAACATGCGGAGGTGAGCCACAGTTGGCTTCCTCTCACTCCACACATCATGTGGTGTCTTCCACACCCTGGACTCCGCGTCTTTTAGCATCTTTGTTGGTGTCAGGTTTATGATGTATGCCAATGTCCGTGCCGCCTCACCCTAGTACCGCTGCGCGAGGCCGGCATCACTGAATATGGACTGGACCATGTTGAGGATGGTGCGGTATGCCCTCTCGGTGACTCCGTATTGCTGCGGAGAATGTTGAGTAGTTTTCTCCCACGTGATCCCCTTTCTTGACATCCATGCCGAGTAGCCCTTGTACTCACCGCCGTTGTCACTCCGGAATGCTTTCACTTTCAACTCTTTTTGCCACTCTACTGCCGCCACAAACTCTTGCATGCACAACAAGACGTCGCTTTTCCACTTGATGATGTAGAGGTAGAACTTGCAGCTATGATCTTCAATGAAGTTGACAAAGTAGCGTGTCCCACCAATGGAGGGCTCAAATAGTCTGCACACATCTGTGTGCACCACCTCCAGCTTCGCCAATGCACGTGTTCCTTCACCATCAGTCGTCTGCCTTGTTGCTTTGCTGACCAACCACGGCTCACACACAACATTCTTGGCTGCGTCAAGGCTCTTAACCTCAAGACCCCACACAACTTCCTTCTTTACCATATCCCTTACAGTTGAGAGAGCAATGTGACACTGGCGGTTGTGCCACAGGTCCAAGCCTCCATCGTTCTTCTTTGCGAGGTGGGCGACGTTGGACCCTACCCATACACCAGGGATCTTTACACAGAGCAGGTACAAGTGGTCCTCTCACTTTCCATGTGCAATAGATTTGCCGTCCCTTTCCTTCCGGATGATGACCTCCTTTTTGAAGAGCACGTTGAGTCCCTTGCTCGTAAGGCGGCTCACTGACAGCACATTTTCCCCAAAGTTGGGCATGTGGAGCACATGATGAATTGTGCTCGTGACAGCCTCCCCATTCATATCCACCTTGATGCATACCTTGCCTTCACTAGCAGCCAGCTCTGTTTTGCTGTTGTCCACCATCATGCGCCGCTCCAAGGTGCTATAGGTGACAAATGCTGCCCGCTTGAATTGTGTGTAGCAGCCTGATCTAGAGTCAATCACGGAGACTCCCGGATCTAACTCGGCGGACTCCTTTCCCATCATTGCATGGTCGTCCTTCTTTCATGCTATCCCCGGCTGGTCTGACTTCCTGTTGGGGCAGCTGCGTGCATAGTGGCCTTCTTTTCCACACACGTGGCACTCCCCTTTCTTTTCACCTTTCTTGGTACCCTGCTTGGTACCCTTCCCCTTCTTTCCTCCCCCTCTACCTTGAGGGCCGAAGGCATAGGCTGAACTTGATGTTGCCACACTCTCTCTCCCACCACGTCGCATCCATTCATTACGGATGTACTCAGCCATCTTTGGGTACTTCGGCCCATTAGTGGACTAGCTGCCTCCAATGGTGATCATGGGAATCCAACTATCTGGCAAGGCCAGAAGGAGGATCATGGCTTGCAGCTGGGGGTCGACCTTCCATCCGTTGGCTACGCACTCGGCAGTAAGGGAATCCATCTGCTGCAGGATCTCCATGATTTCGTTGCCTTCGTTGGCTCCAAGGGTGACGAGCCTCTTGAAGACGAAGAACTGGTTAGCAAGGTTTGTGGAATGGTGGATGGTGCAGAGCTTCTTCTAGGCCTTTGCGGCCTCCGTGCATCCTTGAATCAATGCGCTCTGCGTCGGAGCCAGCACTAGCACCAACAAAGCAAGCGTCTTTTTGTTGCGCTTCTTGTACTTGTCCTCTTCCCCCGGCATTGAGGAAGCCGGAGGGGGTTTTTCTTCACCCTTGACAAACTCAAGTAGGCCCTTGTCATTGAGATAAACCTCAAACTACCACCTCCAGAAGGAGAAGCCATTCCCGTCAAACTTCGTGACGGTACCTACGATCTCTTGATAGGTCGTTGTCATGGCACACCGCGACAGCATGAGAGTTGTAAAGCTAGGTTCCTTCTAGGCACGTGGGTCCATAACCCTTTTTTGGCACTAGTAGATGTGGAGGCACCCTCAACAATGCCTAGATCTCACTGATTCACGCTACCAATGTTTGGAGCAGCCACTGGACACCAATGGTGAAGAGTGTGGAGCACAGGGATCATAGATATGAGTGAGTAGAGCACGTTGCATTCAGCAGGACAGAATTGAATTTTGTTTTGCTTCTCATAATAGTGCGAATATATTAGATCCTTATAGCCTGTGGTCTAAGCTTTCCAACACATCCAAGAATGCCCAAATCGGAGCAGTAGAGCCCCTGAGATGGCCATCGAAGTAACCCTTGGTGGAGCCGTCCACCTTTCCTTGCACGCTAGGCAACGGGAGGCGCTTCGATGATGACCCATCGGAGCGTCTTTTGTTCGCCCAGAAGTCAAGGAGAAGTTCACCTTGGTCAAGGAGATCCTTCTGGTCACTTCATTCATGCCCCTGGTGCATTTGGAGCTAATTGGAGATGAACTTGGATCACTGGCGGTGGATTATCCCGCCACACATGGCAGGTACCAGATCCCACCTGCCAAACACCCGAACTTCGGGCTAGGCTAACTTTCTGAATACTCATTCAAATCAAGCAATTCAAAGCTCAATCTTGCATGAAAAAATCCAAGAAATCCAAGTCTCAAGTCAGATTATGTGTTCAACCACTCCTCAGTGGTCAAACCATGGAGTACGATCAACGGCACTCATGGCAAGGGGCACACCACGTCAACACTGGGAACATCACCAGTGGTCTCTGATAGACATGGGGTGGCAGCTACTATGCTGTTGCAAGGGGCCCAAATTTTGGTGCAGTGAATGAAGTTGTTCCACGCTGTACAGGAGGAGAGAGGACTGGCCATGACGATGGGTGTCTCGGCTACTTACTGAAATGTTGGTGCTGAATGACATGTGAAACGATTGCTGTTGAGGTGTGGCCATGAAACATTGTAGAACCGGACAGGCCCTCCACAAGTAACCAGATGTGTCAAAGTTGTTAGAGGTGCATTTTCCTGCTCAACGGCCATAACCCTGATCTCCTCCAGCTTGTACAACTTGAGCACTTTCCCTATGAATGGACATAGTGCATGAGCCAATGGAAGATCCCGATTCTGACAAATGGATGAAGATAATTGCTGCTGGTGTGCTTGCATCGTGTGCCTCCTCATCGTAGATGCCCTCATATTGCCGCAGCCCCACAAAAACCTTGAACAGATCCATGCTCTCGGTGTCAGTAACGCAGAGCCATTGCAAAAGACCATGGTGGAACTACTATAAGACTCTCCTTGATGCAGGAGGACCAGTTCAAGCCATTATAGGACTGACCTGGGGGCTTGGATTCTGAGGATTTGGTCATGAATGTCCATCACCTTATTCTAGTATTCAGGAATTGGAGGCCCTTGCCTCGGGTAAAAGCTCCTCATCTTGTCGCGTAGAGAGATCAAGAGCACCAACTTGCAGTTGTCATGTCAAGTTGTAAGATGCAGGCATGAGCCCCTCTCCGCATGAGGGAAAGGTTCATTGGATCCACAGGTTTCCCTCAAATTTTCATATTGCGGATGGCATGCACTCAGTTATCAAGGAGCACATGCACGAGGGCATTGAAAACTTGATCAGTGGTTGTTTCGGGCAGCAAGAAGGGGAAAAACTCCCTAAGTCCATGTTCTTTGTCCATACCAATGAAATATCCTTTCATGCAAAGAAATGCTGACAGTGATCAGTCCTTCTGATTCCTAACAAAAGAGATTTCATCCCACGTCACACCACCAGACGAGCTTGGTTGGTAAACCCCATGGGCGTTAACTCCAGCTGCATTCTTGTTGGAAGTGTCGTTCCCTTGAAGAGTTCCGGATGTGCTCATGCTGGACTTCCGGTTGCGGCCTCGGTACGTGCTATTCAAAAATTTGAATAGGTAGGGATCCCTCCCCTTCTTCAGGAAAACATTGACCAAGAAGGGGTCTAGTATGGCAGCTTACAATAGCCAATGCTTCTCTGCTTGTACATGAGGGGAATCTCTTGCCACAACCTGCCATGCGGATGTACTAGTATCACTGCCAATGCCTTGGCAGTGGTTCCTGCGCCACGTGCTTGGATGCCCAAGTGGGCCATGTCCCCTAGGGGCACCCCATGTCAGAAACAGTGTTCCTTGCACTGCACGCACTGTGTGGAGGGTGGTTCAGCATACAAGAGACCACTTCCATGGAGGGGGTGCTGACTACTTGGCTTGCTCTGAATTTTAGTCCACACCTCACTGTACAGTGATTTTGCCAAGATTGTGCAGAATCTTTAACATGTTAATGGGAATTCAAAAGTGAATTTTCATTCAAACATGCAAGGGATTCAAGGGGCTCATCAAAGGTGGAACTGTAAGAGTAATTTAGAACACAAAGATCATTCAAGGCACCTCTTAATGAATTGATTAGTATTTGTTCATTAGAAATAACATTTAGCAAGTAACAGAAGGCCATAGAGTCCTAAAATCTCCGTATTTGAGGACTCATACTGCTGTGGTTCGTACTCCCTGCATATTCACTATAGCGGGATGTGCCCAGCCTCACTCCTGAACTCATTGGAAATCTGGTTCACTCATCTGCAAATTATCCCAAGTGACACCTATAATGTTTTTTGATCTGGAAGATCTAATGCAGGCATTGTTCCACGGAACACCTGATGCTCCTAGAACATCATTTTTGGAAACTGAGAAGTAATTCCGTGGACTTTTGATCCACCACGAAGACAAGGGCATAACTCAAAAAATCTCCCTCTTGCACCGAGCCTTTTGTGGCTCTTTGCCGACTCTGCCTCTTCACTCACCCCAGAGCAGGCCGAGCTCCACACATCTTGCCTCATGTCAGTCCTTAGGTTGTGCCTTGGTCATGGAATGCATGAGAATCTTCTTAGTGTCACAATGCAGTAGTATTGTATTGGCCTTCTTGACCAATCCCCGGGCAAAGTGATGCGGGATCTCAATGTGCTTGGTTTTGCGGTGCAAGAAAGGCAAATTAGACAGGCTGACGGTGCTCTTGTTGACAATGTTTAGCACTGTCAGCTTTCATCGCAGAACCCAAAAATAGATTGGCAACCTCCGTAGCGATATTAGCCCTTTTGCTGCTTTGGCGAGCATGAAGTACTGGGTCTCTCTACTGGATAATGCCATGCACTCCTGCTTCCTGATCGTTCAGGAGCTAGCCACTCTTCTGAGTAAGAAGTTGAATCCCGATGTTGACCTCTGGCCATCCTCATATCCAGCCCAATTATATTGTCGTAGCTGACTGAATTGAGGGACCACCAATTCACCTTCTGATAAAAACTTAGGGAGCCCTCAGGGAGGTGATCAGGCTCACCAAGAGCTCCTAGGCAGGACCAATCGTATGTGAGAGACAAGTTGCAGGTTGCAGAGAAAAAAACACGGAAGCTTGTGAAGTTGTGTAGAGAGTGGGAATGGCTGGGATGAGAAGTTACATGAGCACAGCTTTATAACAAGGCTAATTACACTTCATTTGACGCATGGATCTGGAAGAACCACCCTGTCAAAGTTCACCTCCTAGCACACTCCTAGCCTAGCTGGATGAGCGGTAGTCACACTCTCACACAAGACAATTACCATCCCAGCCATGTGCACAACTAGTTTTCTTGATGAGGACCCTCCTTGAAGCTCCCTGAAGGTCCTCCAGCTACATTTCTACCTTGAATGCCACTCCAAGCCTCCCTGCCCAATAACTTTAACCTTTATTGGTGCTGGTAGTGTAGGAGCCGTCTCTTGAACCAGATCCACTACCACCAAACCTTGAATATCCACGTCTCCCTCAAACGGACTCCAAATTGAGTTCCATAGATAACTACAAAACCAGTAAGACATCCTTTATGCATATGTGATGCCTGATGACTTTAATCGAGCAACCCATTTTGGTCACTTTTTGGCACACTATATCCATCCTTCTCCCACTTTGGGAGAGTAAACATGACACGTCTACACTGTGCCCTTAGCTGCTCAAAGTGATGTGCTGGCAGGGCCTTGATCAGGAAATATGCCAGCATCATGCTTGAGGGGTATAAATTGATCTACATCACCTCCTTTGCCACGAGCTCGTAGACAAAGTGGTAGCACAGATTGATGTGCTTGGTGCGGGTGTGGAACTGTGCGTTCTTTGTGAGATCAATGCCTCTCATGTTGTCACAGTAGATGTTTGTTGCAGTTGTATGATCTGCCCAAGACTAGCTAGAAGCTCATGAGGGCATACTGCTTCCTTTGTTTTTTTGCTCAAAGTAATGTAATCCTTCTTCTTCCTCGGTGGAGGAGAGAGAAATGCATTCCTTCTTCTTGCTCCTCCAGCTGATTGCTGCTCCTCCAAGCAAAAACACAAAACCACTACTCGATCTCCTTGTGTCCAGATCTCTGCCCCAATCTGCGTTAATGTAGCTGATGAGGATGGGGCTAGTGTTGCCATTGAAAGTGAGGCTAAGGCTGCTGCTGCTGTTGAGGTAGCGTAGCATACGCTTGACCGCCTCCCAATGTGGCACATCCGGGCCGGCACAGAACTTGCTCACTGCTCCCATTGCTTGGCTGATGTCGAGGCGCGTGCCGATGGCTGCACACATGAGGCTCCTGAGTGCTGCTTTGTATGGTTCCGCCTCCATGCGGTTGGTATGCTGTTTGCCGTGAGGAGCCTGCATGATACCCAGCTTTGCTAGCCACCTTCTGTTGACCTCCCATGTTGAAGAGCTTGAGGATGTCGCTCACGTAAGTGCTCTGCAGCAGCTCCAAAGCCTATTGTTGCTGATCACGCTTCACCTGGAGACCCAGGTAGTAGCTCAGCTCTCCTATGTCCTCCATGTCAAACCTGGCTGCAAGGGACTGCGTAAAATCTTTGAGGAGAGGCTTTGAGTCGGTGGCAATAAGCAAGTCATCAACATAGAGCAGGATGATGACCTGGCTTTTGTCCTGTGTGCGCCCATTGACGAAATGATCTGCCTTGCTGCGCACAAAACCAAGTCAAGCCAGTTGCTCATCAGTCTTATGAAACCAAGCACGCGGCGCTTTCTTCACACCGTAGAGTGCCCTCACAAGCTTGCACACATGATCCTCCTGCCCTTCCACCACATACCCTTTTGGCTGCTCCATGTACATGTCCTCCTCAAGGTCACCAATAAAAAATGCACATTTCACATCCATTTGGTGCACCTCCCGGTCCATGGCAGCGGCAAGAGCAAGGATTGCATGGATGGAGGGACACTTTGCAACGGGTGCAAACGTCTTGTTGTAATCCACACCCTCATTTTGCGCATGCTACTTTGCAACCAGCCATTCTTTGTACCCGAGCACCTTACCATTAGCACCGCACTTGCGCGAGAAGATCCACCTGCAGCCAATCACCCGACTTCCACGTGGAGCTTGCTCAAGAGTTCAGGTCTCTTTCTTCATGAGTGCCTTGTACTCTTTGTCTACTGTGATACGCCAATCTGTTGCATTGTCACTGAGCATGGATTTGCTGAATGTCGGTGGGTTGCTGGCGACGGTGAGGAAGAGAATCTTGAGTTCAGAAGACTCCTGTGAAGATAAAAATTGCTCAGGTTCAGCAGCTCCTCCAGCGGCCTCTGTTTTCTTGCAAGGTACTTGGATCGGCACAGTGGCTCCACAGGACTATCTACAAAATGGTTGATGTGTGTAGACCTCCATGGTAGCTGTTGCTTCTTGCCCGGCTGCTCCTCCTTCTTTGCTTTGGTTGCCAGCTGCTTTGCATCCTCAGCTCCCTCTGTTGCCCTGTCACCACTACCTTCCTCTCTCTCCTCTTCAGCTGCAGGCTATTTGGCTCCCACTGGCTCAAAAGCCAGTGCAACCATGACTGCTTTCATAGGGCTCCATATCCAGCCCTTCACATCCTTGGTGAATACCACATCATGGCGGGGAAAAATCACGAGGTTGTACAACAGGTATCCAATGGTGTCGTAGCCAAGGAAGGTAGCCTTCACACCCTTGGCATCCGGCTTGTTGCTATTAGCAGCAGATAAATGGACAAATGCGCCACACCCGAAAACATTTAGGTGCGTGACAGTAGGCTTGCGTCCCGTCCATGCCTTCTCCGACGTGATCAGCAGCACGGCGCGTGTCGGGCTCTGGTTTTTCAGGCACACGGCGGTGTTGACTGCCTCCACCCAGAATGTTGGCGGGAGCTTGGCGTCCCTGAGCATTCTCCGGGTATGCTACATGCTCACAGGCCGATGCACTGGGCTGCTTTACATCCTTCAGCTACAGGAAATGATTGCACCAAAACCAAGGTGTCCAAGCCTGCAATGCCACAGACCAATTTTGTTGACTTCCTCTCTTGCAGCTACTGTTGAGGCAGCTGCAAGAGTGGAAGGCAGCTCCCTTTCCTGATGCGGCAAAAAGATGGTAGAGGCCATTGTCCTTGTCCGCCTTTGCAAGCACTTGGTCCGCACGTACTGAGATGGTGCAGCCACCATTCTCAAAGAGGACATGCAGGCCTTGGGAGATGAGAGAGGAGGCTAGCTGCTTGCCCTAGAACATGGAGCACCCCGTTCACATGATGTTCCACGTGTGTTCCCTGGACAGAAGCATGGAAGACAATCTCACCCTCTTCCACTGCCATCTGCACATGATTTTCACCCATGTATACTTGGCAAGGTTCAATAGTGGTGTAGGAAAAAAACCACTCCCAACAACAGGTCATGTGCCAAGTGGCTCCCGAGTTGATGATCCAGAACAAGGCAGTGTTGGCGGAAACGTGCACGACCCGGATTGAGCTCACGAATCCACTCTGCCAATCAGCAGCATTGGCAGAGGAGTTAAACAGTTTCCCCGCTCCCATCCCAGTCGCAAGGTCTGCCTTCTTCTTCCATCCTTTGCGCGCCCAATGGCCTGGATTTTTGTGGTCGTGGCACTTGCCCTTCTTTTTCCCTCCACCTCCGCTACCATTGGTTGATGGAGCACCACCCCCATGACTCATGTTGGTGACGAGGGCTATGTCTAGTCCACTTCCTCCTTCTCCCTCCTTATGGCTCTCCTCCTTGAATAGCAGGCTCTCCTCCACGTCATTCAGTGAGAGCTTGTCTCCATGCTGGTCCAGGGCAACAATGAGAGGATATTAATTGCTAGGAAGGCTCGAGAGGATGGTTAGCATGAGAACACGTTCCTTGATAGAGTCCTCAATCTCAGCAAGCCTGTCAGCCAAAGACTTCACCATGTTGAGATAATCGTTCATTGAGCCCGACGCATCCATCTTCACGGTGTGAAAATGAAGACACAGCTGCATGTTCATAAGGATTCAACTGGAAGCATAGGTGGACTCAAGCTTGTTCCAAACCTCTTTTGGGGTGAGAATGCCGCGGTCACGGAGTTTCTGCCATTCAGCAAGGTGGAGGTAAATGGTGGTGAGGGCACGGTCCCGCTTCTTGCGGTGGGTACGAGCCTTGGCAGCAGAGAGGGTGGGTTCAACAGAGCCAGCCTTACTCACATGGCTCCAAATTCCCTTCTCCATCAGCACCATCTTCATGTCATTGCTTCAGTGCCTGATGATGCTTATTGCGGAACCCACTTTGGTTACTTTTTTGCACCCTATAGCCATCACCTTCAAGTAGAAAAAAACACCTTTTCCTTCTTGCTATGCCGCACAACTGTGTTGGTAAAGTACCGGCTTACTTAACCATCCGCGTAGGCAAGGTCAGGCCACGTAGCAACTATGGCATACATAATGCATCTGGCCTTTGACTGGTATAGTACATCTACATTCTTCTCCCACTCTTCAGTGGGGCTTCCATTCATGCTCAAGCTCAGCTCAGTGTTCGTCACCATAGGTGAGCCAATTGATTTGCACTCTTCCATACCATACCTCTGCATTTCCTTGTCAAAGTACTTGGCTTTTGACATTTACAGGATCCGCATCTTGTGGTTCCTTGTAGTGGAAAATCCAATGTAGTAGGTCACCTTGTTTTCCTTTTATGCCCCATGGCCACTGCTATGGCTTACCGGACAGGTTGGGCATGCACTACTCCCTTGGAGTAAGTCCCCCAAAACCTTATTCTTGGTGTAAGTCCAAGCAAGACACCAAAAGTGTAGCACAGTGTACAGCAGCTGGACTTAGAAACCACAGGTTCTACGATCAAGTCTTGATGTGAGTGGGAAGGTTTTTGACCATCCTGCACAAGGGAAGTTTCCTAGACATTTCTCTATGTATGAGGAGGATGTGCCACTTGGCGATCAGTGGATGCGCCAATTGGCGAGCTGGTGAGGTGGTATGAAGGGGCCATCCCCAAAAGTGCCACTACCTACACACCTTAGAAGCCAAGCCTAGGACTATTTGTACCAGGCTCATTCCTCATTCCAATTACACATTTTCACCTTAGATGCTCTTCATGGATTGTCCAACTAGGGAAGAGTATAAAGAATACACTGGTTGGTCTAAGCCCTAAGAGTTAGTCTGTGACTAGTACCTCGCAGAAAAGTGACCAAGTGTTAAGTGGACACAGTTGCTAGCAAGTTATTGCATAGGAGCTGCTCAGTGTGAAACAGTGATCCTGTGGATGATATCTTCTCCAGGCTAAAATACTAGGAGCACATGGCAGGTGCTATTGTGTTGGCCCTATTTTCTAGTCTGTTTGCCTCAGGCCGGTTGACAAAGGGTTATGGGCCCACACTGATCCGTTGGAAGGCACGCTTCGCTCAACTCTTGTAAGCTCTCTCCACGTGCACACGTCAACTCCATTAGCTTCATCGGCGTCATCTGCTTCATCTGCTCCAACGGCCAGGTTTTCACTTAGCACACTGGGACCAAGGACAAGCTCTATCCTTGGAGGCACGACCCTTGGGTCCTAGCTAGGACAAGCTCTGCCCTTGGAGGCAAGACCCTAGGTGTGCTAGTGTGATCTGTCTTCAATTTCTTGAGGTAAACATCGGCTTGATGGGTCAGCAACAAACTTGCACCTTAAACTGGTAGCAGACATCAGCTAACATCAGCCTACATTGGCCTCAACGTAGCTGAGACACGGAGAGCAGAAAAGGGCAGCTAAAATGGTTGACCCATCAAGAGTAGTGGGGGCTGCCGCAGGGAAGTCCTCAAACTCAACAGAAGCTATCATAGGGCGGACCACAGGAGCAACCGTTAGTACTAATGCACTGCCGCAAGGTCTCGGATCTTTGGGAGGAATCCAAGTCTTTGAGGGGAATGACTTTCTGCTTTGGAGATGGTAGTTCAAACTGGAAATAAAAGTGTGTGGCTTCACCAAGCTTCTGAAGGGAGAGGAGCAGGTTCTTGTGGAGGGCTCACCAGAGCATGAGACATGAACAGAACAAAATGATATAGTCATGTCACTCCTCAGCAACGTGGTTGCCAAGAAGCATGTTCCCATTATTGCTGGGTAGAGGTTTGCTTCCGACACTTACGATAAGCTCAAGCGCGTGCATCATTCAACCTCCCTCACAAACAGATTGTTCATCCTCTAAAGGCTCATCAGCATGCGGGTGAATGAGGGGAATCAATCTCCAATTTCCTACAGGATTTTGAAGGACTCCTCGGCGAGGCTTGCCAGATGAACTGGGACCTTGACCAAAACATGAAAGCCATGATCCTCTTCATGGTGCTACCGAAGAGCTGGAGCCCAATGATCGACGTCATGGGCGGTTGAAAGGAAGATGACCTGACATTCACTGCAGTGTCTGGGTACGTGCAAAACGAGGCCATGCGCAGTCGCGGTAGTGCGGCTAACTTCTCAGCCTATGCCGCTTACTACGGTGGCTGCGGGAGCAAAGGGTCAGCCTCTGGTCAGAAAGGCGGCAGCGGAAGCCATGGCGGCAAAGGTAACAATGGCGGGAAGGCTCCTAAGAGTCAGGGCAACTGTCGCAACTGCAGCAAACCTGGGCACTAGGCAAGAGAATGCAGGTTGCCAAAGAAGGAAGACGGCGGAGGGGGTGGGAACAAAGGCACCAAAAAGGGTGGCAAAGAATCCACCAACATGATGGCCCAAAGCACGCTTCCATCAAAGGGAGCGGCGCTGCTCAGGCCAGGAGCCTTTGGGCTTGAATCCGGCACTGATCACCACTCTAGCAACAACAAGGCTGGACTCATCTCTATTTCCCCCACTGATTGGCGGTTCAGATGTGCAAACAGTAGCATTGTGAATGCAAACGGTATTGGAGACAAGCTGGTAAGCATCAATGCTAACGGTGCGGAGAACTTTTTGCGACTGCGTGACATAGTCTACATGCCCTCCTTTGCGGCAAACCTCCTTTCCTATAAAGAATTACGGACAATGACATAACGGTGGTGTTCACACAGAAGAAGGCAGTCATCACCAAGAACAAGGAAATCAAAGTCCTCTATGCAAATAAAGATCTCGTGGCACAGGTCCCATGGGTTGACAGGCTCCACGTACTGCAGAAAACCACAACAAAAACCTCAGAAGACGATGGTCTTGCAGGTCGAGCGGAAGCAGTGGTATCGGCACCAATGTAGGAAAGCACACCAACGGAAACTCAGAAGGCATCCTCTACCACAAAGGACAAAGGTGCTGAGCTCTGGCATAGACGCTTTGGGCATGTTGCAAACACGACCCTCCAAGTCATCCAGCAACAGCCGCTGGTCTGCGTCATAGAGGGATGCAAGAAGGATGGCGCTGGTTTAGACAGCCTGTGTGAACCTTGCCTCCAAGGCAAGACCAAGAGAAAGCACTTTGAGCGTAATGGTCACCGTGCAGAAGCGGTCCTTGACCTGATTCACACCCATTTGTGCAGACCCTTTTGCACGGTATCAAATGGTGGAAGCAAGTGTTTTCTGACCTTCATCAACGAGCACAGCCGCAAGGTGTGGATCTACTTACTCAAAAGAAAGGGAGAGGTCAGAGAGAAGTTGTAGGAATTTGTTGCAATGGTAGAGCTGCAGACTGGAAAGAAGGTCAAAGCAATGCGAAGCAACAACAGCGGAGAGTATGAGGCATTCAAGGGCTGGTTTCTGCAACACAGAATCAACGCCCTACACGCTGCAGAGAAATGGTGTGGCGGAATGGATGAATCAGACCATTCTC
The DNA here is from genome assembly GCA_023375785.1 of Penium margaritaceum. Taxonomy (NCBI): domain Eukaryota; kingdom Viridiplantae; phylum Streptophyta; class Zygnematophyceae; order Desmidiales; family Peniaceae; genus Penium; species Penium margaritaceum. Next base: position 240,901 of record SZWC01001575.1, on the reverse strand, counting down.
GGCATGGTACGCAGCATGCTCTTTGATGCAAAACTTCCGCCGCGCTTCTGGGCAGAGGCGGCAAGAACGGCATGCTACATTGTCAAACTGACCCCTGCGGCTGCTCTCGGAAGGCGCAAAAAGAAAAGGGTAAGGAACAGATCACGCCACAAGAAGTATGGTCAGGGAAGAAGCCGGAAACATCACACCTGAAAGTCTTTGGCTGCACCGCATGGAAAAAGGTCCAAGCGGGAAAGGGCGGCGGCAAGCTTGATGCAAGAGCGCAAAGGTGCGTGATGGTGGGCTATGAGACGGCCCACATGACCTATGGCCTGTGGGACCTGGCAGCAAGGAGTCTCATCACCAGCCGGGACGTGAACTTTGACGAGAGGAAACCAGGCAAGGAAGAGATGCTTGATCCCACACAAGATCCAATACAGGGAGAGTGGTTGGTGCACCTGGAGTGAGGAGATCAAGCTCCCAAAAACTGGCAAGTGGTGCCAGTGCGGCAGGCCGTGAAGAAGAGTGGCGAGCTCCGACACAGATTTGGAGACGTCCGAGGCATCCAAGACCAGCTCGGAGGCTAGTGGCTCTTCACAGGAGGAAAATTTAACCTCAGGGCAGCCAGCACCACATGAGAAACAGCAAAGCAAAGATGAGGCACCAGTAATTCAGCGATACAGCACACGGCAGAGAAAACAAACGCCAGATTACGACGCTGACACCAGAAGCTAGACTGGACTCAGCTGGTCCTGTTTGGCTCAGGGAGAGCCGCTCAATGTGGCTGAGGTGCTGGCAAGGCCTGATGCGGCCAAGTGGAAGGAGGCGGTGGACAGCGAGCTTGTGTCCATTGAAGAAAATGGCACGCGGGATGCTGGTGGACAGACCCGCTAACTCTCGTGTGGTGGGCTCAAATTGGGTGCTCAGGCTAAAGCGGAAGCAGGATAATGGCATCAACAAGTACAATGCAAGGGTCGTGGCAAGGGGATTCTCACAGTGTGCAAGGTCTGAGTACGATGAGACCTCTGCACCAATTGTCACTTTTGCCTCCATCAAGTCCGTGCTGGCCGTTGCTGCCGCCAAAGACCTTGAGATCCACGAGATGGATGTCAAGATAGCTTTCCTCAACGGGAAGCTAGACAAGGAGGTACTGATGGAGGTACTGGAAGGTGTCAAAGCACCCAATGATAAGGTGTGCAAGCTGGTGAAGGTATTGCATGGGCTGAAACAGGCCCCACGGATCTAGTACAAGGACAGCTTCATGTCTGAGATTTCCTTTGTGCACTGCAATTATGATCCCAGCATCTATGTGCGGGAGGACGTGCGCAGCTTGCTCCTTGTGACATTGTATGTGGATGAATTATCCTGTGTTCTTCCTCAAAGGATGCCCTTGTGGACCTTCAGGAACGGCTGAGCAGCAGGTCTAAGATGAAGGACATGGGTCGTCTTGAATACTACCTTGGGATTGCTGTCCACCGCAATCCTAAAGAAGGCACCGTTGAGCTCAACCAGACCAAGTACATCATGGACGTCTTGAAGCGCTACAACATGGAGGAATGCAAACCCATCAGCACCCCCATGGCCTCCGAATACAAGCTCTCCTCCTCCATTTCATCAAGCAACAAGGCTCAGCAGTGGGAGATCAAAATCATCCCATACCAGTCCGCTGTCGGGAGCCTCATGTATGCGATGGTGGGGATGCGACCTAACATCGCTTACGCGGTGGGTCAGATGAACTGGTTTGTGGCCAATTCTAGGCCACAACACTGGCAAGCCGTAACGTGGATCTTTTGCTATCTCAAGAAGACACGGCATGTTGGACTCCAGTTTGGAGGTCTGGGAGGATTAGACCCGCTGCAACTGATGTGCTATAGTGACACTAACTGGGGAGGGTGGATTGATGAAAGGAAGTCTACCTCAGGCTCTGTCTGGCTTTTTCAACGGTGGTGCGATCTCCTGGGTGAGCAGGAAGCAAGAATGTGTCTTGCTCTTTACTACGGAGGCGGAGTACATTGCACTCTCAGAAGAATGTAAAGAAACATAGTGGCTTTGCAGTCTCTTGGGTGTGATCAAGGCACCACAAGAGGAAGCAACGATCATCCACATCGACAATGAGAGCGCCATGACTATGGCAAAAGATGATGTGATCTCCTGGCCCATAGAGCACATTGACATTCAGTACCACTACTCGCGTGACCTTGTCGCAAAGAGGATAGTGCAACTTGAACACTTCCAAACCAAGAAAATGCTTGTGAACTTCCTGAAAAATCCACCAGAGAGTGACTTGCATGCTGCAGGCACTCAAGGAATTGGCATGGTGGATGCAGGAGATGAGGACTAAAGACCATGACAACTGACGTGCACAAACACAGCACAGAGCTACGGGTTCATGTGGAAGAATATCACCATGGCAGGTGGCCATAGGTGCAAGACTCTTGTTCTTTTATGCCCCATGGCCACTGCCATGGCTTAGCATACAGGCTGGGCATGCACTGCTCCCTTGGAGTAAGTCCCCCAAACCTTGTTTGTGGTGCAAGTCCAAGCGAGACACCAGAATTGTAGCACAGTGTAAAGCATGTTGAACTTAGAAACAACAGGTTCTGCGGTCAAGTCTTGATGTGAGCAGGAAGATTTTTGACCTTCCTACACAGGGGAGGTTTCCTGGACATTTCTCCATGCATGAGGAGGATGTTCCAGTTGGCGGTCAGTGTATGCGCCAATTGGCGAGCTGGTGAGGTGGTGTGGAGTGGCCATCCCCAAAAGTGCCACGACCCATACACCTTAGAAGCCAGGCCTATGACTATATGTACCAGGCTCATTCCTCATTCTAATTACAAAACCTGGCCTTAGATGCTGCTCATAGAGCTGTTCAACAAAGGAATAGTGTAAAGAAGACATTGGTTGGTCTTAGCCCTAGGAGATAGTCTCTAACTAGCATCTCGCGCGAAAGTTACCAAGTGTTAAGTGGACGCAGTTGCTAGCAAGTGATTGCCTAGGAGCTGCTCAGTGCGGAACCGTGATCCTGAGGGTGATATATTCTCCTAGCTGAAATGCTAGAAGCGGATGTTAGGTGCTATTGTGTTGGCCCTGTTTTCTAGTGCGCTTGCCTCAGGCCGGTTGACAGACCTCTCATGTTTCTAACATCTTGAACCTGGCACCAAGCTGCTGCTTGAGGGAGCCTAGCTCCCACACTTCCAAGGACTCAAAGTTGAGGACATTGACGTACAGCACACCAATTGGGTGCAGCTGCTGCTCTTCTCACACACATAAAATCTGGTCAGACTTTCAGCTCTTAAATCCTAGTTACACCAGGACACCATCCATCTTACAATACCACATCAACCCACCCTGAATCACAATGTAAAGTACCCTCTTGAGATGACTCACTCTACCAGCCAGCACGGAAACCCCTTCCAGCACCTCCATGTGGACTTCCTCGTCCAGTTAACTTTTTAAGAAGGCTGTATTCACGTCTATCTGATGGACCTCCCCAGTGGCTGCAGCTGAGAGAATGGTGCATATTGAGGGAAACTTCATAACACGTGAGAACATCTCATCGTAGTGCTCCCTCTTCTGCTGTAAAAACATCTTTCCCACCAATGGCAATTTGCACCTCTTGATGGAGCCCTCCTTGGTGTGCTTTAGTTTGAACTCCCACTTGTTGCACCCTTTGGCCAATCCACCAGCTCCCAAGTGCCATTCTCCATGTGAGAGGCCAGCTTGGATTTTATTGGTGCCTCCCACTCAGGCGCATATTTCCACCTCTTTCCTTACTCAACTGAAGGTGGCTCTTCTTGGGCAAGGAAGGACCTGGCAAATCCCACAGTTCTGCCTTTCTTGGTGGCATAGCATGTTGGCCTGCCACCTTGCTCTTTGAGAACTCAAATGTTTCCGTGACCTCAACCTCCTCCATGGTGGATTCACCATTGGATGCATCTTGAGCCAATCCACCAGGGTCATTGTGCGTAATCTCTTCCACTCTAGCACCTCACACGGAGACCATTCTTCTACTTTGAAGGTGCCCTTTCTGTAGATTAACCCTTAAAATTTTTTGGCATCTTCCCCTGCAGCATGGTGATTAAGCTGACTAACTTGTAGAGGCCATCATCTTTGTCACTTCAGCAGCTATCCTTGCTGACAGTAACATCATGCTAGACCATTCTACCCTTCTCGTTTGGGTTACGGAGCCTGTGGGACTTGCTCTTCCTCTCATGCCCAACGCCGATCACCTTCTGTATGAGGGGGTTCAGTTTTCTCTCCCGTTCATGCATAGTCTTCACCGCTTGCACCAAGCAGCCAAAGACATTGAGATGCCCCACATTAGGCTTCCTCCCACTTCTAACCTCCTACAGTGACCGCCACTGTTGCATGGCTTTGGTCTCCAAGACCTTCCTTGGTGTTAAGTTGAAACAATGTGCAGAAATTCAGGCTACATTTAACCAGTACCTCGTGTCCAGAGCAGAGTCACTCTACATTGAGCCGAATATGTTCAGGATGGTATGGTTGGCTCTCTCTGCCATCCCATTCTGTTGTGGTGATTCCTGTTTTATCTGCTGCCACTTGATGCCATTTCCTTTCATCAAGTTACCGTTGGTCTGATATTCCCTGCTGTTATCACTCCTGATTTCCCTTTCCTTCTTTCCAGTCTGCCACTTCATCGCCGCCACGTATGGTTTCATTTATTGAAGGACCTCATGCTTATGATTGAGCTAGTAAAGGTTCATCGTGTGCCTATGGTTGTTGATGAAGGTGAAAAAGTAGCGGGAGCCGCTGTCGGATTGCTTCAGAGGTTCGTGCATGCTGTTTTGAACTAGCTCTAGTAGAGTGGAAACCTGCTCCACTTCTCCACCAAATGGCTTGCGTGTGGATTACCCCAATCGGCAAGGCTCACACGCAGAAGTTAAACTTCCTACAACTAACAAGGATGCCTCACACCAGCTCCATACATTCCATGTGCTTCATGGTGTACACTGCACCATGGCTAAGGCTTCAATGCCATAGACTGTGCAAATCATACAAGAAGGTATTCCACCACTTTGCCTCCTTTGCTGTTGCACTAAGTGCAACATACTCTGCTTCTGTGGAGCTCGTGGTGATACATTATTTCTCACCACTTTGCCAGAAGACTGCTCCCCCTCCAATGCTGAAAACATACCCTGTCCTATGGTGAGACCCTGCTGCATCTGCTATATAGTCATTTTCACTGAACCCAACTACCTAGAGACTATCTGGTGAGCGAGTGCAGCAAAGGACGACAGCTGCTGTGTCAACAGTGTAACATAGGACTCAAACCAAGACCTGCATGTAAAGACTGTTTTGGGAACTGTTCAACTGGGGCTGAAGTCTCACCGCATATGTAATGTCCGGTCGAGTGGTCATAGAAGTGTAATAAAAAATTCCCCAGGATCAACTGATACTGTGGAGTATCACAGTTCCAGTTGTGGAGTACCACAGTACGTCTGTTACATCAACAATGTCCTTCATCCCCTCTGGCATGATTGGAATAACCACCAATTTCACACCCTTTAGAACTGCAGCATGATTTTTGGCCAAAACTCCCACGTATCATTGTTGCCCAATCTCAATCCAGCCTTCATGTTTGTTCCATCTAAACTCCATTCCAAGAAATTGTCCCACCTCTCCCCAGATCCGTCATCTTGGACCACTTGCTGAGTAACTTTGTCCATGTTGTCTCAGTGATAAATGGAAAGAACATCATAACATCATCAACGCTTACAAGTACTGTTACAAACAATCACCCTGGATTCTGAAGAAAAAGAAAAGTGAGTGGTCTGTATTGCTATTTTTGAAGCTCCCATCAACCAGACCTGTTGCCAACTTCTCATTCTAACACTGTGGAGATTTTCTCAAGCCATACATTGCTTTCTTCAAATGAATTACCTTGCCGCTTCCATCATTCACTCTTTCCGGCTACAACATTAAGATAGATTTTTGTAGCATTTTGTGAACAAAGGTATTCTTCACGTACATATGGTGAGTCTCCCAATCAGATTGTGCTGCTGCCGTAAACATACCACAACAACTAGAATACTTTCCTACTGGTGAAAAATTTCTTTAGTATCTGTCCCTAGTATTTGGGGATACCCTTTTGCTCTAAGGTACGCCTTGTATCTGTCAATGGTACCGTCATTGTGTGATACTTAATGAAAAACACCTGTCTTGCTGTAGCTGTTGTTTATTGCTAAGGTAATTCTACCAACTTCCAGGTGTCAAATGTGTAGATCTTACTCAGTTTCTTATGAGCTTCCCGCTGCCACAAATGTGCCACTGGACATGTTATTGCCTCTTCGTACATCTGAGGAACAAATGGTGCTGTAGTGCGATCCAAACTGACCAGTGAATTGTTAGTATCCTCTCTCTAATGCACATTGATCCCTGGAAGTGGTGCAATTGAAGATGCTGTGTCTGTGACCATAATTCACATGCCTTTATACTACCTCCTGTCTACTGCTCTCAGCCTGCTGCCTCAATTACACTCCTCTCCCGGGGTCATATCTCTCTCACTTACTTCAAATGTTATTTCCTTCTGTTCCTGTTCATCAGTCACATAGAGGGTCCAGGTGGTGCTTGGTCACTTGATGCTTGACTGAAGGAGGGAGAAGGTTCTGCTCTCTATGGAGTGGAGTGGAAAGATGTAGGGGGTGATGGTGGAGCTAATGGTGCTGATGGTGTTGATAGTGCTGATGGTGCTGATGGTGCCGATGATGTTGAAAATGCGGACGGTGTTGATGGTTCTCATGTATGTGTGGTGTTCTGTCTCATCCTTGGCATGATGTGTAAGGGTTGCTGCCGATGAGAACATTACATGTTTTGATTTCCTGGGGTTGATAGAAACAACTGAGATTGGGAAAATTGCCATGGGACCTGGATCTGGTGGTGGGTTCTGTGTGGTAACTGGAGTGGTACTCTATGAGGAAGGCAATGGATTGGATGTGTGTGCTTGCACACACATCCAGGGCGCCTTGTTTCTTTGCAGTGTGATAGCATGGGAAAGACCACTGCTCATAGAACCCCATGTGGCGATGTTCCAGAATCTTTTTAGTCTCAAGATCATAACATTACCACGTCTTTGATGGCGTGCTTGGTCCCATGATAAAATCCCATCACCTTGGTCCATCAAGCTTTCCTGTCTTGTTATCTGGGGACCGCCAAGAGCAAAATATACCAACCCACAAATCTTCTGGATTCAAATGAGCACCCTCATTGTACAACAATTGCCACGAGGTGACTATCAGCTGTAGGTGCCCGTGAGGACTGCGGTTATTGATCCAGACAACATATTCCACAGCCTCACTCCATAAGCTCAGTGGTACCCCTACGGCTATCATGATGGCTTGAACGGCTTCATTCAATGCATGGTGCCAACATTCTACTACTCCATTCTGCTGAGGCGTACTTGGAGCTGACACCTGATGTTGAATTCCTTGACTCATCAAAATTCCTCAATTTTCCGGCTTGTGAACTCTCTCCCTGGATCACTACAAAGGATGCATAGTGATCACCCCCACTCTCATTGCACTCTAGGTAGGAAACTACAAATTGCAGCTGTCGTGTGCCCCTTCACTTTCAAAGAGAAGCACCAAGTCATCTGCATGTAGTCATCAATAAGACTCAACACATATCTAGCACAATCTGCTGCTGAAGCTGGGTACGGATGGCCTGGAGTCTAAATTTTGAAGTGAACCTATTACAAAGGTGCTATGGATCTGCTTTTGTGATGAGGGAATGGCTGCTGCGTCATTTTGCCACTTCCATAGTCAAACAATGTATGTGACCACTGCTTCTTTGGAATCATTTCAAGATTGAGGCCATCTGCTGGACGTGCTTGAGTGAGTCCTTACAGGGAAGACAACCCAATGTGAGCCAAACGCTCATGCAAGATATCTAGCATGCTGGTATCGAGTTCTGTGGAGAGGTAAGTATGGGATTGTGGATGAGCTGTGATGGATTGTATTGGTATACTATACAGATCACTGAGAAGTGGGCCCCCTAAGATTTTGTACGGCCTTGGCAAACACTATACCAGCTGTTTCTCTGTATGATGGTGAATTCTCCTTCTGAATTGAGCCATGACGCAGAAACACATGTGATCCAAACACATGTGATGTGTTGCGCCCAATGTTGAGAATTCAATCTAGCCCTTATGATGCTCCTTCAGTGCTGGCTGCGGTATGTGTGATATTTTTTTGTCTCCCAACATGTACAAGATGTGACCATGCTGAGATTTGTGATGGACCACAGTAGTATGGGCTGGAAACAGATCCGGACTGATACGAGGCCAACCGCTTTCCATGAAAAGGCTCAAAGTACAAGATCACCAATCGGCCTGGGTCTCATGGTTGTACTAATTTCTCCTCGCTGCTCAACAATGCCTTTTCTCTCCTCCCCCCTTTTTCATTTGTCCAAATACTTCTTGTCCTACAATTCCTGATCCTGATAGATAACTTGTCCTGCGTCTAGACACAAATCTCGACGGTCAGTCGCAGGTTTTACACCTGCTTTCGCATGAAACAAATGGTCTCCTAGGGCCCCTTTAATTGCAAACAGGTCTGGGTGGTTGCCGTAATCCCCCCTCTTTTTGAAATCGTACTCACTATTGCTGAAAAAAGGGGCAGCCCTCAGGGAGTTGATCAGGCTCACTAAGAATCCCCTAGACAGGACCAACTGTTTGTGAGAGGAAGTTGCAAGTTGCACACACAGAAACTTTGAATGCAAATGTAGGATTGCTGAGAAGAAGAATGTCATATTCAAATATTGAGTGAGAAGTTAAATCATTACAGCTTTCTAACAAGCCCTTACATGCCTCATTTGGCCAAAGGAGCACTGAGATACACTATGTCAAAGTTGACCCTCTACTGCACTCCTACTCTAGCGTGATGAGCGCCAGTCACATTAGCATGCATTAGAATTATGTCTCTGACGGCCTGTACGGCCAATAATCCTCAAATTCTCCTTCCTTGAGGTCTCTTGGGGGCCCTCCAGCTGCCTTTTCTCCTTGAAGGCCGCTCCCAGCCGTCCTGGTCAATAATTCTGGCCACCTTTTGTGCTGAAAGTACTCTGGTTGCCACTTGAACCCAAACCATGATCTCCAAACTTTGGAAAACCATATTTCACTCAAACGGACTCAAACCTGAGTTCCGTAAAGTGCTTTGGAACCCGTAAAATATTCTCTATGCATCTGAGCTGTTCGATGACTTTAATCGAGCAACACATTTTTGTCACTTTCTGACAACCTCATATCCATCATTCTCCCACTTTGCGAGAATAAAAAATCACACTAGTCCGCACTGTCCCCTTAGCTGCTGAAAGTGATGTACTGCCAGCGGCTTGGTAAGGAAGTATGCCAACATCATACTTGAAGGATAGAACTTGATTTGCACCACCTGCTTTGCCACGAGCTCGCAGATAAAGTGGTACCGCAGGTCGATGTGCTTGGTGCGGGCCTGAAAGTCTACATTCTTGGTCAGAGCAATGGTGCTCATGTTGTCATAGTAGATTGTAGTCGCTGTGGTCTGCTGCTATCCAAGGCTTGCCAGCAACTCACACAGCAACACGGCTTCTTTTGCGACTTCACTCAGGGCGATGTACTCTGCTTCGGTGAGGAGAGGGCGACACACTCTTGTTTCTTGCTCCTCCAGCTGATTGCACCTCCCCCGAGCACAAACGCGGACCCACTAGTTGACCTCCTTATCTCTAGGTCACCCCTCCAATCTGCATTGTTGTAGCCAATGAGGATGGGGCTGTTGTTGCCGTTGAAGGTGAGGCAAAGGCTGCTGCTGCTGTCGAGGTAGCGCAGCACGCGCTTGACCGCCTCCCAATGCGTCACACCTGGATTCCCGCAAAACTTGCTTAGCACTCCCACTGCTTGGCTGATGTCAAGACACGTGCCAAGTGCTGCATACATGAGGCTCCCAACTGCAGCTTGATACGGCACTGCTTCCATGCAACTGCTCTATTGTATGCCGTGGGGAGTCTGCGTCATGCTCAGCTTCGCTCCCACTTCCAGTGGTGTCGCGGCCTTGCGCGCTCCTGCCATGTTGAAGCGCTTCACGATGTTGCTCACGTACGTGCTCCACGACAACTCCAAAGTCTGCTGCTGCCGGTCGCGCTTGACCGAAAGGCCAAGGTAGTAGCTGAGCTCTCCCATGTCTTCCATGTCAAACCTGGCAGCAAGGGACTGCTTTACATCGTCCAGAAGAGACTTTGAGTCAGATGCAATGAGCAGATCATCAATATAGAGCAAGATGATGACCTGTCTTGCCTCTTTCACGTGCCCATAAACTACATGGTCTGCTTCACCGCACACAAAACCAAGCCCAGTCAGCTGCTCATCCATCTTGTGGTACCATGCTTGCGGTCCTTGCTTGAGGCCGTAAAGAGTCTGCACAAGCTTGCACACCAAATCCTCCTTTCCCTCCACCACATACCCCTCTGGCTGCTCCATCTACACATCCTCCTCGAGGTCACCATTCAGAAATACACACGTCACATCCAGTTGGTGCACCTCCCAGTCCATAGCAGCAGCAAGAGCAAGAATTGCTCTGATGGATCGGAACTTTGCAACAGGTGCAAATGTCTCATTGTAATCCACACCTTCATTCTGCGCATACCCTTTTGTAACCAGCCGTGTTTTGTACATGAGCACCTTACCATCCGCACCACACTTGCGCCTGAAGATCCACCGGCATCCGATCACCTGGCTGCCACGTGGAGCTTCCTCGAGGGTCCATGTGCTGCTCTTCATGAGCGCAACATACTCCTCGTCTGCTGCGGCACGCCAATCTGCCGCCTTGGCGCTGCGCATGGCTTTAGAGTATGTGGCTGGGTCATTGGTGATGGTGAGGAAGAGAAGCTCAAGGTCAGATGACTCCGTTGGTGGTGGAATGGTGCACAGGTTCAGCCGCTCCCCTTGTTGCATCTCCTTCTTTGTGAGCCTCTCGGACCACCGTGGCTGCTCCTCATTGTCCTTTACACCTTTGTTGATGCATACAGACCATCGTGGCAGTGGTGGTACATTGCTTTTCTGCTCCTCCTCATCAGATTCAGCTGCTGGCTCCTTCTCCTTCTCAGCTCCCTCCACCTCCTCATTGCCACTATCACCTCCATCTTCGCACCGCCCTATTCTGCTACCAATTATTCTCCCAATTCAGGTACAAGTGCGGGATAAGTGGAATTGCAGACATAGGGCTCCAAGTCCAGCCCTTCACGTCCTCTTGAAAGACCACGTCACGGCTGCGGATGATCTTACGTGCAACGAGGTTGTAGAGGCAGTATCCCATGGTATCGTAGCTGGGTAGGCACGTGCACAAATGCGCCACACCTGAAGATTTTCAGGTACATCATTGTTGGCTTGCGTCCCGTCCACACCTCCTCTGGTGTCATCAGTGGCACGGCGCACGTTGGACTCCGGTTTTAAAGGTACACGGCAGTGTTGACCACTTCCGCCCACAAGATTGGTGGGAGCTTTGTGTATTGGAGCATGCTGCGAACACGATCCATGAGCATGCGGTTTGCCCGTTCAGCCACGCCGTTCAGCTGCGGTGTTCCAGGCGGGGTGACCTCGTGCCTGATCCCGTGACACTAGAGGAAGTTGCAAAATTCATTAGAGAGGTACTCTCCTCCATCGTTGGTGCGAAGCACCTTCAACCGCCTGCCACTCTCATTCTGTGCAGCAGCAATCCACACCTTGAAAGCATCAAAGCACTCATCCTTTCCAGCCAAGAATGACACCCACATCTTCCTTGAGTTGTCATCAATGAATGTGACAGACTAAAACTTGCCGGAAAAGAACTGAGATGGCATGGGAACGCATGAATTAGAGTGTACGAGTGAGAGAAGCTTGGTTGCTCTCTTTCCTTCCTCCATGAAAGGAGAGCGTGCTTGCTTCCCTTCAATGCAGCTCTCACAAGCCGATGCACCCAGCTGCTTTATCCCCTTGAGCCCTAGGCCACGGACTATCTGCTGCATGGAGATGATGATGCCGAAGCCGAGGTGACCAAGCTGGGGATGCCACAGGCCAATGTCGTGTTTTCCTTCTCTTGCCGCCAACGCTGAGTCGGCCTCCTTCTCCTACGCAACATAGAGGCGGTAAAGGCCGTCCTCCTTGTCCGCTTTTGCAAGCACACGGCCTGCACGGGCAGAGATGGTGCAGCCACCATTCTCAAAGCAAACCTGCATGTCTTTGGAGATGAGAGAGGAAACAGAAAGGAGGTTAGCTGCCAGCCCCGGAACATGGAGTACCCCCTTCACATGAAGTTTCATGCGCTTCCCTTCAATGGAAGCACAGAATAAAATCTCACCCTCCCGAACTGCTATTTGCACATGATTGTCCCCCATATATACCCGACGAGATTCAATGGCGGTGTAGACAACAAACCACTCCCGGTGACACGTCATGTGCCGCATGGCTCCCAAGTCGATGATTCAGAACAAGGCGGTGCTGTCAGAGACGTGCAAGACCCGGATGGTTGTCACGAATCCACTCTTCCAATCTGCTGCGTTCACGGAAGCAAAGACTGCTTTCCTGCTCCCACTCCAGCCGCAAGGTCCGCCTTCTTCTTCCGGCATTCGCACGCCCAATGGACCGGCTTCTTACAGTAGTGGCAGTTCCCCTTCCTTTTCCCTCCTTTGCCAGTTCCCCTGGTTGGTGGAGCACCACCCCCATGACCAGAGTTGGTGATGAGAGCGACATCCAGTCCGCTTCCACCCTCGTCTCCCTTGCGACGCTCCTTCTCAAACAGCAAGCTCTCCTCCACATCGTTGAGGGAGAGCTTTCACCACACTGGTCCAGGGAAACAATGAGAGGAGTGTAGCTGCTAAAAAGGCCAGAGAAGATGGTTAGCATGAGCACACACTCCTTAAGAGGGTCCTCAATTGCAGCTAGCTGGTCAGCAAGAGACTTCACCATGTTGATGTAGTCAATCATGGATCCGGACTCATCTATCTTCACAGTGTGAAAGCAACGATGCACCTGCATGTTCATGAGGACTGACTTGGAAGCATAAGTGGAATCAAGCCTTTTCCAAACCTCCTTTTGCATGAGGATGCCACGGATGAGGAGTTGCTGCCGTTTGGCGAGGTAGAGGTAGATGGTGGCAAGGGCGCGGTCATGCTTCTCACGGTAGGTACGGGCTTCGCTAAGAGAGAGAGAGAGCCATCCACTGGTTCCTTATCCTTGTCATGCACCTGGCTCTAGAGACCCTTCTCCATCAGCACCATCTTTATTTTGTGGCTCCAGTTGAAGAAGTTCTTGCCCTCAAACTTGGCGATGTTGACGTCGGCCACCACCAAAGCAGATGTCGCCATGGTAGTGCAACAATCAGCCCCCAAGCACCTCTCTCACACAACAAGGTGCAAAGAATGCCTCAAGGATGATTCAAAGCCTTGTTCTAGCTCTGATACCACTGTTGTAAACTGGGGAAGCCCTCAGGGGGTTGATCAGGCCCACTAAGAGCCGCCTAGGCAGGACCAACTGTTTGTGAGAGGAAGTTGCAAGTTGCAAAGACAAAAACTTTGAAGGCAAAAGTAGGTTTGAAGAGAATTTCAATTTCAGAGCTGACTATTGAGTGAAAAATTAAATCATCACAGATTTCTATAAATCCCTTACATGCCTCATTTGGCCAAAGGAGCACTGAGATACACTCTGTCAAAGTTGACCCTCTACTGCACTGCTACTCTAGCGTGATGAGCGGGAGTCACATTAGCATGCATTAGAATTATGTCTCTGACGGCCTGTACGGCCAATAATCCTCAAATGCTCCTTCCTTGAAGGCCATCCAGCCACCTTTTCTCCTTTAAGGCCGCTCCCAGCCGTTCTGGTCAATAATTCTGGCCGCCTTTTATGCTGAAAGTGCTCTGGTCGCCACTTGAACCCGAACCATGATCTCCAGACTTTGGAAAATCACATCTCACCCAAACGGACTCCGAATTGAGTTCCGTAAAATGAGTTGGAACCTGGAGAATATTCTCTATGCATCTAAGCTGTTAGATGATTTTTTTCAAGCAACAAATTTTTGTCACTCTGAAAACCTCATATCCATCAACTCTGGCTCTCACGCACCAGATCCTTTGTGGTTTTCTAGGCTTTTTCTAGCCCTTTCTCTCACTCTCACTCTCACTCTTTCTCTGGCTCTTTCTCTTGATATCTCTTCTGCTCTTGTTCTCTCTATCACTCCTGCTCTTGGTCTTGTTCTCTTTTTCTCTATCTCTTGATTTTTCTCGTGCTCTAGCTTTCTTCCTCTCGCTCCATTTTTTTTCCTCTCGGGGGCTCCTCTCTTGTGACTTTGGCTGACCGGGGGCTGTTTCCCTCACCAGTCAGCTCCTATGCAAGAAGGTCTTGTGCTGTCTGGTACTTTCCCAAGACTTTAGGTGTTAGCAACTTTAGTCTTGGACAAAATTCCTCAATAATTCGCACGTTTTGCTTTATGGCCTAAATTTTGAAATGCTCCCGCTCCGGGGACTTAGAAAAAAATGGTGAAGTGACACCATGGATGTCCACAGGCAGGTCAATCTGAATCTAGTCAACATAAAACTAAGCTGTGGAGGGTGAAAATAAATCAATAAAGCTAAGCATGTCTATTCTCGCAAGAATGAGGATAAAGCTGTGGAATCATGAGGGAGTTTGCAACCAAATGGAACTGGACAAAAACCGTTCACCTCTGAAACTTTAGAAATTTCTTGACCTCTCTGCTCATAGAAATCAAGTGGCGTTTGGACCGATCAATTTGTCTTCACATGTACTAGCAGCTTCGGAAAGAAAATCCAACAAAAAAAATGAACCAAGAAATTCTATGAGAAGTTCAAAAACTGTCCATTTCTTTTGCCCTCTACACCTCTAACTCTACCTCAGCACAGTGTTTTAGTACTACTGCAACCTTGCTATGATACCGTGTAATAATTCACTAGGTACAATTTCTCACACCACAACCTAACTTCAGTCACCTTGACACAGTACAGACATGGATGTCAGTCACAGTCGTGAGGTACGAATGCTGACCCACACACATACACACAGCCACTGAGAAGAGTGCTGTCATAACAAATTACAAGTGCGAGAGGAGCAAGAATATTTTGCATGCATAGCATTGCATCAGTAGAGGAGGAATGAAGTCATCTCAGTAGGAGTGTGCCTTAAGGGCCGCACTCTGTCACCCCCCTGAGCAAGGAGCTCATGGGGAACCTGCATGCAAACAAGAAAATCATTGCAAAGGTCCCCAGATAGAGACAGCTGAACAATAAAGGTTGATGATTCTCTAAGATATGGAATAGGTGTGCAAAAGCAGGGGGCATAACACGTGTATTGAAACATCAATGGCCCGTCGCGCGACTGCAGTGTGGGCTGCACTGCTACAAGTGATGTTCAGCGTAAATGAGCTTAGAGAAAGTCAGTTTTCTTTAATAATCATGGATCATTTGTGCACTCTCTTTCAAGCAAGCCAAGACCTCATCCGTTGTGCTCTTCAGCTAAATGTGATGCTACTTGCCATGATGCGCGGCATGTTCCAAGATTTCATTCGTCTTGCTACCGCACGGCTGAACTACTGCCCCATGCACACCAGCCATTTTGGTGGTTTACCATGGTTCTACACGCTGCTACAAGGCCATCAACAGTGGTTGTACAAAATGTGTCCAATGAACCATGAGTCATGGTATGATATCACCCCATTTCTATGTCGGAACACCGCTGTTTATGTCACAAGGCTTTGTGTTGATGAAAAGGTGTTTCTTTGGGTCGAATGTGTGTTTCATGCCATGTTCATGCATGATTTGTGTGAGCATTTTCATAGAAGCACGTCCACAATGAGTGAACTCAATTTTCAAGTTGTGCGTGGTGTACACAATGTCTTGCAGGAGGTTATCCGTGGGCCAGGTGCACAGTCTCCACTGCTACAGTCTTGGTCCGAGCGTGCAGACTACCTACCTTTGGTTTGCTTGGGTGCCATAGATGGCACCCATGTTCCTATCATCGTGCCCAATCAGCACTGGGGGGCATTTGTAAACCAGCATGTTTCTCAGAAGGTTCTGCACATGACTCGAGAATGTTTCTTGGCAGTTTGCATCGTGGTTTCTCAGTTCTGTGTGACAAGTTTTTGTTAGCAGATGCAGGCTTCCCGAAAGGCTACGGGCTCATTAAACCATTCAGAAGCTGACCCTACCACGTCAAAAAATTTGTACAGGGATTCCTAGGAGCTATTTAAACAATGGCGTGCATCAGCGCATTCTGTGGTTGAGAGAAGCTTCGGTGTCTTGAAGGCAAGATTCTGTATTTTGAGAGACATGCCATTCTACCAGCCGCAGCTAAAGGGATGCATCATCCATTAATGTTTTGTATTTCATAACATCTTGCAAGAGAGGCAAGATGTGGAAATGCCGTTTGGTGTCACGGATGGGGCAAGGTTAATCATGGGGAGGCAGTAAGGTCTACCCAGGCTGCAAGGCTTAGTTGAGCAAAGGAATGAAAAGGAATGAATGCGGCAGAAGAGCCTTGTACATGCAACAAACATGTGGAACGACTACATTGCAAGAGATGCCAGTGATGATGTTGTGAGTGCCAATTAATAATTTCACATTAATTACTCATCATCTTCATTCTCATCCCCACTTGCACCCTCACCATAAATGCCATTGCACCTCCCCGATCAGAAACACGAACCCATTCATTGACCTCCTTGTGTCCAGGTCACCTCCCCTATCTGTGTCGCTATAGCTGATGAGGATGGGCAGTTGTTTCCATTGAAAGTGAGGCAAAGGCTGATGCTGACGTTGAGGCAGTGCAGCACACATTTAATCACCTCCCAATGCTGTACTCCTGGATTCATGCAAAACTTGCTGAGGAGTCCCACTGCATGACTAATGTGAAGGCGTCTGCCGATTGCCGCATACATGAGGCTCCCACCTGCTGCTTGGTAGAGCACTCCTTCCATGCGGCTGCTCTTGTGCATTCCATGGGCAGTCTGCATCATGCTCAGCTTTGCTCCCTCTTCCAGTGGTGTTGCGGCTTTGTGCGCTCCTGCCATGTGGAAGCACTTGACAATATCACTCACGTATGTGATTTGCAGAAAATTCAAAGTCTGATGCTGCCGTTCATGCTTGACCTGAAGGTAGAGGTAGTAATTTAGCTCTCCCATGTCTTTCATGTCAAACCTGGCAGCAAGGGACTTCTTCGTATCATCCAAAAGAGACTCGGAATCAGAGGCAACAAGCCGATCATGAACGTAGAGCAAGATGATAACTAGTATTGCCTCGTGCATGCCTCCATGGAATGTATGGTCAGCTTCATTGGACACATATCAAAGGGCAGCCAGCTGCTCATCAATCTCTTGGTACCATGCTCACGGTGCTTTCTTTAGGCTGAAGAGGGCATTGACAAGCTTGCACACCACATCCTCCTTTGCCTCCACCACGTACCCCCCTGGATGCTCCATGTAGACATCCTCCTCAAGGTCATGATTCAGAAATGTACATGTCATGTCCATTTGGTCCACCTCCTAGTACATAGCAGCAGCAAGAGCAAGGATTTCTTTGAAGGGAAAGTAACTTCACAACAGGTGCAAATGCTGTATTGTAATCCACACCCTCAGTTTGCGCATATCCATTTGCAACCAACTGTTCTTTTTACCTGAGCACCTTACCATGTACACCACGCTTGCACCTAAAGATCCTCTGGAATCCAGTCATCTGGCTGCCACATGGAGCTTTGTCGAGGGTCCAGTTGCCGTTCTTCATGAGCGCACCATACTCCTTGTCTGCTGCAACACGCCAATCTGCGGCCTTGGTGCTGGGCATAGCTTCTACAAAGGTGGCTCGTACATCTGTGATTGTGACGGAGAGGAGATCAAGTTCAAAAGTCTTTTTTGATGTTGTATCAGTGCACAGATTCAACCAATCCCCTTGCTGTGTTAACATCTTCGTGAGCTTCTTGGACCACAGTAAGTGCTCCCCACTTTCAGTTTCACCTTTGTTGAGGCATGCACACCTTTGTGGCAGCTGTTGTGCATTGCTTTACTGCTCCTCCTCATCAGATTGGCTGTTGGCTCCTTCTCCTTCTCAGCTCCCGCTGCCTCCTTGTCATTTCTGTTTTTACCGCCATCTTCCACACCACCCTCTTCTGCTAACAATTTTTCTCCCCCCTCTGGTACAAATGCAAGAGCAAGTAGAACCACAGACATAGGGCTCCATGTCCAGCCCTTCACATCCTCTTGAAAGAGCATGTCATGCCCGCGGATGCTCTTGCACAGAATGAGGTTGTAGATGCGGCATCCCATGGTTTCATAGTCAAGGAAGGCTCCCTTCACTGACTTAGTGTCCAACTTGCCGGCAGGCACGTGCCCAAATGCGCCACACCCAAAGGCTTTCAGGTACGTCCCTGTTGGCTTGCACCCCATCCACGCCTCCTTGAGTGTCATCAGCAGCACAACACGCATAGGGCTCTGGTCTTTCAGGTACATCGTGGTGTTTACTACTTTTTCCCAAAAGGTTGGTGGGAGACTCCATGTCTTGGAGCATGCCATGAACACACTCCATGAGTGTGCGGTTCATGCATTCAGCCATGCCGTTCAGCTACGGTGTTCCAAGTGGTGTGATCTTGTGCCTCATCCCATGACGCTTGAGGCCGTTATAGAAGTCATTAGAGAGGTACTCTCCTTCACCATTGGTGCAAAGAACCTTCAACCGCACGCCAATCTCAGTCTGTATAGCAGCAGTCCACACCTTGAAAGCATGAAAAAACTCATCCTTTCCATCCAGGAAGGACAACCACGTTTTCCTTTACTCGTCATCAATTAATGTGACAAAGTACAACTTGTCAAAGAAAGACTGTGATGACATGGGACCGCACAAATGAGAGTGAATGAGTGAGAGGAGCTCAGCAGCACCCTTCCTTTCCCCTCTGAAAGGAGAGCAGACTTGCTTCTCTTTAATGCACCTCTCACAGGCTGACACACCAGGCTGCCTCACCCCCTTGAGCTCCAGGCTACGCACCATCTGCTACATGGTGTGATGGCACCAAAGCCAAGGTGACCAAGCCGGCGGTGCCACAGGCCGATGTTGTGCTTTCCCTCCCTTGCCTCCAATGCTGAGTCAGCTTCCTTCTTCAACGCCACATAGAGATTGTAAGGAACGCCCTCCTTTCTGCTTTTGTATGTACTTGTTTTGCAGGAGTACAGATGGTGCAGCCACCATTATCCAAGCAAACCTGCATGCCTTTGGAGATGAGAGATGGAATAGAGAGGAGATTTAGTGCTGGCCCCAGGACATGAAGCACCCCTTCACATGATGGTCCATGCGCTTTCCCTCAAAAAAAGCACAAACTACAATCTCACACTTCCCAAAAGCCATTTGCGCATGATTTTCCTACATGTACACTCGACAAGGTTCAATGGCAGTATAGACTGCAAACCACTCCGGGCAACGCGTCATGTACCGCATGGCTCCAGAGTTGATGATCCAGAACAAGGCAGTGTTTTCAGAGACGTGTACAATCTGGATGGTATAAGCAATCCACTCTTCCAATCTGTTACATTCACGAAAGCTTCAGACTGCTCCCCCGCTCCCCCTCCAGCCACAAGGTCTGCATTCTATAGCATTTGCGCCCCCAATGTCTCGGCTTCTTACAGTTGTGGCAGTTCCCCTTCTTCTTCCCTCCCCCGCCATTGTCCTTTGCTGGTGCAGCACCAACCCCATGACTAGATTTGGTAAGGAGAGAAACATACAGTCCGCTTCCGCCCTCATCTCCCTTGCACCACTCCTTCTCTTACAGTAGGCTCTCCTCCACATCATTGAGAGAGAGCTTGTCACCACATTGGTCCACATCAACAATCAGAGGAGTGCAGCTGCTAGGAAGGCTAGAGAGGATAGTTAGAATGAGCACACATTCCTTGACAGGGTCCTCAATTTCAATGAGCTGGTCAGAGAGAGATTTCACCATGTTGATGTACTCAATCATGGATCCAGACTCATCCATCTTCACAATGTGAAAGCAACGACCAGAGCTGGATGTTCATGAGAATTGAATTGAAGGCATCAGTGGACTCAAGATTTTTCCAAACCTTCTTTGGAGTGAGGATGCAACGAACAAGGAGTTGCTGTCATTTGGTGAGGCAGAGGTAGGTGGTGGCGACGGCGCGGTCACGGCTCTTTCTCTAGGTTTGAGAGAGGAATGGGCTGGTTATTCCTCATTCACATGGCTCTAGAGTCCCTTCTCTATAAGCACGATATTCATTTTACTGCTCTAGTTGAAGAATTTCTTGCCTTTGAACTTGGCGATGTTGATGTTGATGCCGGCCACCACGGAATTATATGTCGCCATGGTAGTGCAGCATTCAGCCAACAAACAACTCTCTCACACAGCAGGGTGTATGGAATGCCTCAAGGATGAGGTGAAGAATTTTTCTTGCTTTGATAGCAGTGCTGAAAAACTGGGGCAGCCCTCAGGAAGATGATCAGGCTCACCAAGAGCCGCCTACACAGGACCAACTGATTGTGAGAGGGAGTTGCATGTTGCACAAACAGAAATCATGGAAGAAAATGTAGGTTTGCAGAGAATGCAAATGACTGAATGGAATCTTGAATGAGAAATTGCATCATCACAGTTTTGTAAAAAGCCCTTAAAAAACTCATTTTTCCAAGGGGGCACAAAGCTAGAATATGTCAAAGTCCCCTCCTTCACACACTCCTAGGCTTGCAGGATGAGGGGCAGCCACATTTACATGCAAGGAAAACTCCTTCTCAACCACGTGTGCAGACAATAATCCTACAAAGCTATTTCAATGGAGTTTCTTAAAGTTCCTCCAGCCGCCTTTCAGTCTTGAAGGCCGCTCTCTGCCTCCCTGGCCAATAATCCTGGCCATTATTCTTTTTGGGAGTGCTGGCGTTGTCACCTGAACCGGACCCATGACCTCCAAACTTTTGAAAGTCATATCTTACTTAAATGAACTCCGAATCGAGTTCCATAAAGTGCGTTGGAACCTGTAAAATACCCTCTATGAAATTGTGGTGCCAGATGATTTTTCATTGAGCAACCAAGTTTTGTCACTTTCTGGCACCCTCATATCCATCAAGAAGTAGAAAAAGGGGAAAGGAGGGTGGAGGTGGGGAGGGGGGATGCTATCAAGGAGGGGCTCCAGAGATCAGTGTTGACCTCGGGGTCCGATGTGATGGGATCACATTGGCCGTGCCACTGCGGGCCACCTCGATGGGGCATCAATGTGGCCCGCGGACAATTTTTCCGCAAAACCGCCATTTCGGCTCTCAGCCTGACACAGACCAGCCGGAGGGATGATTCTTGCGGTTGACCAATTCATTTTTGGGAGACATCTGGCTCAAACCTCGCGTGGTGCACTATCTCTCTGTGATATCTGTCCACCTCATATGATGTTTGAATTGGACCATGCATTGGACCAAGTGATGTGGACACTTGGAGAGGGTAACATGACCAATGGGAGGACAAAAAACAGCACATCCACCCTGCCCTGTTTTCCTGTCCATCGAACTCTGCCGTGCTGCTAAATTTTCAGGTTTGAATGATGGATTCATGCAGCCCATCCAATTGTGCCCGGCTTGCAAAAGTTGTCCTCATAGATTCAAACTGCACATGCGATTCCTTCCCCCCCCCCCTTTGATGCCCTTGTGGGCTCAGTTGCATGTGGGGATAGTCCACAACCGGTCGGCGCTCCAACTCGTTCAGTCACGTGCATCAGATGTCTTTGTTGGTGGGCCCCAACACTTAGGCTGAGTGCCGCAAGGCCACCTTGGCCTTGCGGCACAGGAGCACCTCCACCATGCCTCCTAGGCGCTGGGCAGCGCTGCCCACATCCACCTTAAGCTTGGCCATGGGCACTGGGTCATCTGGAGGTGCCTCTTACTCTCAGCTCCCGGTAGCACCAGAACTTTTTCCCGCTCCAGTGCGCCAGCTCCAAGGAGATTTTCTCACTCTTGCTCTCTCTCGCCACTGCCTACCAGTCCCAACATGCTCCAAGAAGCCAGGTTTCTACTGTGGCTTGTGTGGTGTGACCCTGAGCGGGACGTGTGACCGCATCCGTGGTCACTTTGGTGAGACTAACGGCAACATTCAGGTCTGTGAGCATCCGCCACCTCTTGCACGGGATGCTCTCGGCCTTGAGTGGAAACCACGTCCACCCGCTGAATTGAAGCCGGCAGATGGCCACGTGTACATCGGGCAGGGAAGCAGTTGGGGCACAAGCTCCAAGCCGGTGGCATGGGGCCGTCTTTTCAAGGAACACCAGCAAACAGCAGCTCTTGAGCGGGCCGGGCTGCCTCTGGATGATGATGATGATGACGACCTTGGGCTCCCGGTACCAGCCATGGCAACCCTGCACGAGGCAGCAGCAGCAGCAGCAGCAGCTACAGATGCTTCCCGCCATCCGTGCCACTGCAACCACCAGCAACCTTGTGCAGACCAGTGTGCGGCCTCATTGCGACACCAATGCCGACTCAGCGTGCCAGATGCCTATTGTGAAGCTGATGGCCGGTGGTGCCCTGCCGGTCAGTTTCTGCCAGATGAAGCTGCTGAATGAGGTTGTGCGTACTGCTCGGTTCACCACCTCTGCCTTCTGCCTTCCTGCTCGGGGCACTGTCATGGGCAAAATACTTCCATGGCTGGACCGGAAGCTGGAGGAGCTGGACGCACCCCTGAAGCAGACGTGGACCATCTATGGCATGACACTCGCATTGGACGAGTGGGCGGATGTCCAGCAGAGGCCTATCTACAACTGCATGGCCGTGAATGCGAAGGGGGTATACCACGTCTTCAGCTGTGATTCAAGCGGCATCACCCATAACGCTGATCACGTCGCCACAATGATTGAATTGGGCATTGACGCTGTCGGCGTGAAGAACGTCGTGAGTGTCGTCTTTGACAACACAAGTGTCAACAAGAAGGCATTTGACGAACTCAAAGGGAAGTACCCTTCTCTACTGTGGCAGGGCTGCTGTGTCCACAATGTGGAAATGTTAATGAAGGATCTGTGCAAGTCAGAGTGGGGAGCGGGAATCATGGCACGTGCTGAGAAGGTGGTGAACTTTTTCAGGAACAATAAAATTCCCTACAACTGGCTGAAGCAGATGTCTGGGGGCGGGGTGTTGCTACCACAGTCTACCATGCGCTTTGCTTCTGCACACATTGTGCTGCAAAGGCTGCTGGACATGCGCCCTTTTCTTCTCAAGCTGGTAAACGCCAGCACATGGGCAGACATGGGTGCCCAGAGGGATGGGGCATTCAGGGAGAGGAAGGAGCGCGTGTGCTGCGCATTCCAGACCATCCAGGCGGTGCTATTGGGGAGATTTACGAGGGCCTGTTGGATTGCATGGAGGAGCTCAAGGTGCTGGCAGTGGGAAAGGCACGCAAACCAGCACGTGGTGTGGCGCAGCATGTGAAGTTGGTCATGGAGCGTCTGTCCGCCCGTTGGACAAAGGATATGTCGTGCCCTTTGTATACTGCCGCACAGCGTTTGCACCCCACTCACTTTGGGAATGATCTCGGTGCTGATGTGTCCTTGGTGCAAAGCTGGGCGCAGGTGGTCGAGGCACTGGTGCCGGAGCAGCACCATTCTGAGCTGGCCTGGGAGTTTGAGGCGTTCAAGCTGGGGAGGGTGACTGTGGAAGTCATTCCCATTGCCACAAAGCAGCTCTTGGACAAGACAAGAGCTGCTGTTGCCAGGGTGCTTGCCAAGACGCTACAGCCCTATGAGTGGGCCTCCCTGCACCTCGCCCAACCTCTGCGCACTCGCCATCAGAATTCTGGCCCAGCCGTGCTCCTCCTCTGATTGTGAGCGCGTCTTCTCCACCCAACAGTTGATCCACACTGCCCGCCGGAACAGGCTGCATGTGACCTCGCTGGAGATGCTCATTTGAGTGAACGTTCGGCTGCGGAAGCCCTACAATGCAGATGACGGCCGACGTAGGAGCAAGCCCTCCTTCGAATAGCCAGACGAGTCCGAGAATGAAGATGATGGAGACATAGTTGAGGAGCTGCCTGACAAGGGGGATGAGGAGGGGTAGAGGGGGGAGGAGAGTGAGGATGATGAGTTGGAAGAAGAGGAGGTGTTTGTAGAGGGAGAGGAGAACGAGGGTGCAGGGGAGCAGCAGCAGCAGACGTAGCAGCCCGCCATAGTCCATGTCCACCCGGATGATGGGCCATTTTACTCCAGGAGCATGCCCACAAGGGCAGAGGTTGAGGGGTTTGCAGTGGCAGGAGCAGCAGCATCAGGTGCCCAACAGGACACAGGAGCAGTGACAGAGGGAGCAGAGGCCAACAATGAGGAAGGGAGGGAAGAGAATGTGGCTGAGGATGAGGGTGGGGATGAGGAGGATGGGGAAGAGGATGGAGAGCCTGTAGACAATGGGGCAGGCAGGAGGGCCACTGGAAGTGCTACTGCTGGAGGGACTAGGACAAAGGGGGGCGGCAGTGGGAGTGCTGGGGGTGCTGGTAGGAATGCTGAGGTGGCTGCCAAGAAGGCAACCAGGGTGGGGACTAGCACACGTGCCGCTGAGAAATCCAGTAAGCGCTCTAGGCGCTCTGATTGCTAGTGGGCTTAGAAGCCCATTTCTCTTGAACCCTGAACAATAAATTTGGTTTTTTTTCATTCGATCTCCCTTGCATGACCCCTGTGGTTCCCTTGAGCATCATGTGTGGAACAAAGTGCAATGCTACTGTGACGAATTTCAACACACACGCAGTTGTACAATGCACGCAGTTGTGGAAACTGCAGTATGTGTGAATGAAATGTGAGTCCCTCTCACACTTGATACATACTTAGTGCAACAGGTGAGCATAGAAAATCACGCTTTTGTGAGGCAGTCATGAAATGTCATGTAATACAATGCTGTCAAAGAATGCCATGGCCTAATAAAAAGTGGCAGTGCGGTGTCATACCCCCCCCCCTCCTCCCCACACCCGGGGTTCTATAGTGGCCGATGTGGCCAAGGATCACATGATGTGCCGCGGTGCACATCGATGTACCGCTGTTTTCAGCGCCCATGTCAACCCNTGTGTGGAACAAAGTGCAATGCTACTGTGACGAATTTCAACACACACGCAGTTGTACAATGCACGCAGTTGTGGAAACTGCAGTATGTGTGAATGAAATGTGAGTCCCTCTCACACTTGATACATACTTAGTGCAACAGGTGAGCATAGAAAATCACGCTTTTGTGAGGCAGTCATGAAATGTCATGTAATACAATGCTGTCAAAGAATGCCATGGCCTAATAAAAAGTGGCAGTGCGGTGTCATACCCCCCCCCTCCTCCCCACACCCGGGGTTCTATAGTGGCCGATGTGGCCAAGGATCACATGATGTGCCGCGGTGCACATCGATGTACCGCTGTTTTCAGCGCCCATGTCAACCCTGCCAGAGATGCATTAGATTGATGGAAATGAGTTCCCAAAGGAATATGGGGAGGCTACGTGCTGAAGGTTGGCCTCATCCAGAAGAGCACTCCCTTGACAGCTCAACGATAGAACTTAGCCAATTGATGGGAGTCTGTTTATGTAAGACTGCTGTTTAGGGTTTAGGGTTTAGTGCATAATCTTGTGCTTAAACCCTAAACCCTAAACCCTAAACCCTAAACCCTAAACCCTTTCTGTGCATAATCTTGTGCTTCCTGCACCCCCCACACCTTGAACCTCTTTGTATACATTTCGTTTCTGCTGCACGGAGTTGTGAAGTTTGCATTGCAACATGCCTTATGCCTCGTGAAACACACTCAGATGGATCTTGGACGGCTCAGAGCACAATAGGACTCTATGACAATCCAGTTACATCCGTCACCATTTGCTCATAACCCTGGAGAGCCTTTGATGGTGCACAAATTTTGTGGCAAACGCTCAACCACCATAGTGTTCCATAATGTTGAGTGTACGTTCGAGTTTGACTGCCTATGAGATACGCGGTAAAATGGCCTTCTGCGAGACCTTGCAACCGGCTGTAAGACCAGTTGAAGAATCTTTGCCATCCCCACCAACTTATTTTGAAGTTACCCATAGCTTAACTAATGTGTTTGTGGTGTCTTCAAAATCTCACGCACAGCCCAGAAGAATCACCCTAAACTGAAAGTGTTTCCCAATGTGTTGGCAAACATCATGCCAGTGTATGGCATTGGCGGACATGTTGTACAGACCAACGGCATCACAATTTTGCAATTTTTTTTAACTGGCTAGAGAATACATGGAAAGACAAAAGTTTCTACGAGTCCCTGTAACCAGTTGCAATACCAGCTGAAAGCACCTCCCACCAGGCTCATTTCCAGGAGCTGGTACCTAAATAAGAGCTCTCAGCCCGATAGGAAGTTCTTTTAGCCCAGACCATTCATTGATAAGAAGTGCGGGCCAGTGGACATGTGACGTGCATGCATGAACCTGCAAGTACACAATGAGGACAACAGCTGGGGTGGATAGTTTGGGTGTGCATGGTTGCAAGGTAATGGTTCATAATTTCCGCATCGTTGGAAAGAAGATAAGTACAAGGCTTGCGGATAGTAACAGGGGAGCAAAGGAAAGAGTAGGAACACAAGAGATGCAAGAATGTGGTCAAGAAGCAATGCACAACAAGAATGGTACAAAGCTCTCTTGATTTGCAAACAAGTAAGCATATAAAGAGAAGGTGGGGGGCAATAAGCCTCCCCCCAAAGATGGAACTGTTGTGCTT
>SZWC01001575.1:184845-203313 GCA_023375785.1 Penium margaritaceum | reverse complement strand
CGCGCGCGTCTGGGGTTCCCTGGCCTCCGTGTGGTACACCGAGGACCAGCAGGGGTCCAAGGTCTCCCCCCGGGGTCCCTTGTGTGCTTTCATCGGCATCTCCCCACGGTCGAAGGCCTGGTGCTTTTGGGACCCCACTTGCAGTCGTGTCATTGAGTCCCGTGACGCGCTGTTTTTTTAGTCTCTCACATACCGTGATCTGGCTTCGATCACAGCGCTCTCCGCAGCTCATGTCCCTTCCTGTGAGGGTCCTCGGCGGATGGGGGAGACTTCTCCACCAGTGACCATTTCTCGTCAGGCTGATGTGTCCACTCGAGTCCCCTCTTGATCTCTAGCACTTGATGAAACGGCTATCATTGCCGTTGGTCCAGAGATCCCGCCTGCTCAGCCTGTTTCACACCCCACAGGTACCGCTGCTCCCACACCTCCTCCTGCATCATCACCTGTGTCCACTGGCACCCCTGCTCCGGTGTCTGACTCATCCCAGCCCACTTCTGTCCCTACGTCGCCTGACACTCCTGTCTCAGTGTCTGGGCCAGCTGTCTCTCCGAGCTCAGTGTCCCCCACACACGCTTCTCCTTGCACGGCATCTCCGGCTGCCTCGTCTCAGCCCTCACCAGCTGTGGTCGTACCTGTCCCTGTGGTCTTACCTGTTCCTGAGCCTGAGGTGCGCCCCTTGACCTCCGGTCACTCCCGTGAGCCCGGTGGTCGCCTTCGACCACTAGATTCCGGAGCTCAGCGAGCGTCGGGTCCCGGACCCGGGCGTTCCTCTTGCAGCATCGCGAGCGGTGATCCAAGCACAAAGGCCTTAGGCCTGAGTGTCTACACAGAGCTTTCAGAGGTACACCCAACGTGCCCTATAGGGCACAACCTGGTCACTCGCGAGTTCCATATCGCCTGTGACGCAGCAGCTGATCTCGTAGCCGTCAAACCTGACACTGAGGCGTGTGCACTTGCCACGCAGAGTTCCCCCTCTATGGCGCCTGACCCGGGCACATTGAGGGACGCTTTCTCATCGCAGGATGCTGAGGCTTGGCGAGCTGCTTACGAGGATGAGCTTTGCGCCATCCGAGAGCACAGAGTCTACGAGCTGGTCGACCTTCCCCCTGGGAGGAAGATGATTCAGGTCAAGTGGGTCTTTCGCAAGAAAGTGAAGCCGGATGGCTCACTGGAACGCTACAAGGCCCGCTTGGTCGTCAAGGGGTTCTCTCAGATTGAGGGAGTTGACTACACTGACACCTTTGCCCCTGTCAGCCGCATGACCTCAGCTCAAGCTCTGTTCGGTGTAGCGGCTCAGCATGACTGGGAACTACACCAGATGGATGTGAACAATGCGTTCCTCCATGGCTCTTTGGATGAGGAGATTTACGTGGCTCAGCCACCAGGCTTTGANGATATGCACGAGTCGTGGGGGAGCGCTTTAGCGATCTCCTTGGTGCAGTGCCCACTGCTTCCACACCCATCACACCTGATGGGCAGGATGCCCTGAAGGTGGATGACCCTACACAGCTGGGGGAGACAGTGGACGTGACCTTGTACCTCCGTCTTATCGGATCTCTGATGTACCTGGCCACGACCACGCGTCCCGATATCGCGTTCGCCGTCAACCTCCTCGCTCAGTTGTCGCAGGCTCCACGTGCGAGAGCCCTTCATGCGGCTATGCGAGTGGTACGGTACGTGGTTTCCACGCCGTATCTTGGACTCTGCTTTCGTCGGCAGTGTTCGGTGGTCCTTGACGGCTACACTGACAGCGACTGGGCTTGGAGTCCTGATGGGCGCAGTCGCACTGGCTACGTGTTTCTGCTTGGTGGTACCGCTTTGTCTTGGCGAAGCGGGAAGCAGGGCTGCATCGCACGTAGCTCGTCGGAGGCAGAGTACGTGGCTTTGGGTGCAGGAGCTACTGAGGCAGTATGGCTGCAGCGCCTGTTTCTTGAGCTTGGGCAGTCAGTTCCCGCCATTGTGCTGCGTTGCGACAACCAGAGTGCTCTCGCCATTGCGGAGAACTCTGGCGTTTTCCATGCTCGCACAAAGCACATTGCGGTTGAGCATCACTTCGTTCGTGATCTGGTGGAGCGACGCGTGATCTCCATCATGTGGGTTGGCACTGACTTGCAGCGAGCTGATTTCTTGACGAAGGCACTTGCACGCGAAAAGTTCCTGGTGGCCATTCGTTCTGTTGGGCTTCGCCCCGTGCGTGACAGTGGTTGAGTGTGGGATGTACGTTTCCGTCTCATCTGTCTGTGTCATTCACTATGTGGTTGTACCAGTGCTGCACGCGTATGGACATGCGTACCATCGGGTCATGGGGGAGTGTTGTGCTTTGTGCCGTTCCTGTACAGTTTACTGTGACCACTCGGCCGTGTCCATACTCGTGCAGATCCCTGAGACAGGTGGCCCTGGTGACACCGGCGCGACGACAGGCGGCGGACTACCCGCCTGGAGCTGACCGACCACTGTTCCAGAGCCCCAGATGTCACCGGGACTCCTTGCTGTGCCTTCTACATCTTGCAGGCGCCTTTCGGCGGATTGGGCATGAGGCCCATTTGCATGTTTTTGCATTGTATACTCGCTGTCAGTTGATGGATGCATGCATGTGACCAGTCGCTGCGTCCGTCATTTGATTCTGCACGTCTAGGTTCAGACAGCGTAGGATTCTGACATGTGTGCGCAGAGTTACGGCCAAAACAGTGGTTTTGGGCCGGTTTTAGGACAGCTCTTGGACTGCCGCGTGCGACACCCGCCGTGCGCCGCGGCAGGTATTTATGCCCTGGACCTGTCAGTTATCATTTCTCTCTGCATATGCTATATTGAAGCATTCTGACACTATGCCTTGTGTCTCCTAGCCAAACCCTTGCCGTTGTGTGTACGGCCTATGACTGTCGTCACTGTCTGACCTGGCATTGACGCCCGGTCAACGGCTGTGTTGCTAGGAAGCTTCCACGCACTTTCTCAGGAACAAGCTGAGTGCTTGCTTCCAATTATTGGGTGAGGATCGTGGAGGAATAAAATAGCCCTCCTAGCAACATGCTGCGTAAGAGGTGACGCGCCATGTCTTGTGGCACATGGCGCAGCACAAGAGACAGTGCTAAGCCTGGATGAGAGGCCCCAAAGATACACTTAAAAGAGTGAATATTCGTGTGAGTAATCAAAGAGAACCAAGGGATGGATGGAGAGAAAGAGGAAATAAATGAGAGAGAGAGAGATAGAGAGAGAGAGAGAGTGTGTGTGTGTGTGTGTGTGAGAGAGAGAGGGAGGCACAGAGAGAGACAGAGAGTGGGAGACAGGGAGAGACATACACACTCACATACACACACATAGAGAGAGGGATGGGGGGGGACACACAGAGAGAGAGAGAGAGAGACGTGCACATGCACGCGAGTGCATACACACACACACACACACAGACACATACACAAACACACACCCACACACACACACACATACACACACACACACATACACACACACACACACACAGACACAAACACACACACCCACACACACACACATAAACAAACACACATACACACACACACATACACACACATACACACACACACAGAGAGAGAGAGAGGCGGAGAGAGAGAGAGGGGGGGAAAGAGAGGGATGGAGAGAGAGAGAGAGGGGAGGCGGGGAAAGAAGGGAGGGGGAAGATCTGAGAAGATAAATGATTCAAGTATGTGAGGAAAAGTTCAGCCTGGGGATAGAGAAAGGTGACTGCAAAAGGGATGATGAGGATGATTAAGTAAGAGAGAGAGAGAGAGAGAGAGAGAGAGAGAGAGAGAGATGGTGGAAGCAGAGATCACACACCTAGGTGAATACAATACTAATGATTGCTCTCTTACATCCCCCTAACCCTTGCAGGTAAATACACAGCTTGTGTTGCGAGCCTGTTATGCAATGCTGCTACATTCTGTGATATTCATGAATATTCATCCCTCTCTCCCTTCTGAGCCCTTCCCAACGACCCTCGCCACTGATCCCTTCCTCTTCTTCTAACCCCTTCCCTCCCTCCATCCCAATCCCTTCATCCTCCCTCACCATCCCACTCCACTGCCCTCTTCTTCCCCATCCCCTTAATCCCGTGTTCCCTCTCCATCAATAACTGTGTTTCTCTCCATCTTTGTGCTCTCCTGCATTCTTGAGTGTTCAACCCCCTCTAGTCCACAACTCCCAAATCCCCCCCCCCTCTCACTCGTGCCAAATCCATCAAGTTGACTCCAGAAGTATGCATAGGTATGCAAGCTCATGTGCACTATCACAAGTTTAAAGCAAACATAGCACAGCAGTTTGGGATGTACTCTGTACATGATGTCATGTAGGGTGTACTGCCTCTCTTGAGACAATCTTCCTCAAACAGAAGTTGTCCTAACACATCATGAACAAGAAGCACTTGTGCATTGTTTCAACTAGAGGTGAGCTTGGTGAGTTGCATCTCACAGCTGGGCCTCCTTTCTGGCTTCCATCTCCATCTGTTTCTGTTTGTACTGAGCTTTCCTCCATGCTCTCAGCTGTAACTTAAAGCCATCCGCCTTTCTTCTTCCCAATTTTAGGTGCTCTTCCACGAGGACCGCCAAGGGCTTCTTTCCCTTGTTGGTCACTAAACTTTCTCGGGCATGTTGCTCCATCTCTTTCCTGACAGCTTGCCCCCTAAGCTCACATCGATGGCCCTTGCGTTCCATCTGCGTCCCCCCTGGATCTGACCTGTGTTGCGATGACCACAAGCGTTGTTGGTCTACGTCACGGTTGGGCGTGGTGCAGTCAACAACCAACCTGGCACCACACAATCCACTCCTATCGTCATCAGCATGATATGCATCTCTAGTACCACTCATGGCTCTTTCACTTACATGGAAGGAGTCACTGTCATCGTCCTCCCTCTCCTTGGGATGAGGAACGAACCCTGCAACGGAGGAAAGCAAGAAGGGTGACAAAGGAGCCAAGGGAAACAAAGTGGGACACCGCTTGCATGTCAGTGACGATGTTGCTGGCTCGACCTGAAGCAACGACCGCTCTCGCTGCTCGGGTCTCCAAGATCCATGAGGAAGATCGTGCACAGCCTTCTGTTTACTGGCCAACGTTCCAGGATGGAGAGGAAGTTCGTTTATGCATGAAATGGGTGTGAGCGGCTCAAGAAGTGATTGCGCAGTGGGCAAGGAGACTGGCATCAACTCTGGGCAAGCTTGTTGTGGATCCCCACAAGGTGAGTCGGCCAAGGACAGCACAGACATGTGCAATGATTTTGGTCCACGTGTGCAATGCTTTGCACAGACATGATTTCGGTCCACGTGTGCAATGCTTTGCACTATCTTCAACAGGGACCAAGGATGGAGACCATCAGCATGCTGGGACTTAGTGAGAACATGTAGGGGTAGAGTGAAAATACATGGGGGTAGAGTGAGAGTGGAAAAGCCAAACAAACATGACAAAGAGAAAGCATCATCATGGGTATGAGAAGCACAAGCACAAGCCTGGTCACACGAACGTGCGTGCATGCCCTCGAGCACAAAGGAATGCACGCGCAACCATTAATTGGAGGGACATACATTAACTGGAGAACATGGAACAGCAAGCGCGTGCATAAGAGGGAGATGCAGCAAAAAGCACATCTTAAATGGATGATGGACGAGACAGTATGGATGAGACAGTACGTAAATGCACGGGCACAAGCAGGAGCATGCATGAGAATGAGGCCAAGGTACAGGTCAAACACTACCAAAACAATCCCACAAAAAACAAAAAACAGAGGCCGAAACCCCAGATTCTGGTTTTGATGCTTTTTAGAGCGCAAACAGCGGCTTTCCATCTCAAGTTAGCCACCGTTGGCACCTTGGTTTGCCTGTTGGTTCCTCTGCTTCTGCCAAGAGACAAGTGCTGCCTCTACCTCTTCATATTCATCTGTTACGAAAGGCCTCCAATCGTGAAGCACACAATCGTACTGCTGTTGATCCTCTTGAACCCGCTGTCACTTCTTCCCATCCTCCTCTTGGGCAGTGCCTGTGCAAGAGCACGAGCAGGACCACGACTATGAGCACCATCAGTTCAAGCAGTTTGCAATGCCTTGCAGCTCCCCTTGCCTTCCCAGGGTAAAAATGCTGTCCAAACCAAACGAAGCCTTTGTTGCCAAGCTTGTCCGTCGTTGATGACGCAAAACGTGTCAACATGCAAAGTGTTGTCATCGTTACAAGTGTTTCTTGTGGTGCATTCATTGGAGAGGTTGAGATGCACGCAGTTGTCATCGTTGGCAATCCTGTTTCTATCATGGCTAATTGCAAAACTAACTGAAGACTCATTGGCCATGGCCAAGGGCGTGGTCTCTAGGTCCTCTTGCTTTATCAGACCTCTGTTACACTGAACCTCTGGAGGGGGAGGACAGTATGTTCACAATAGGATGTGTGTTTCCGCATTCTTTGCTTTCATTTTCCAGCCCATTTTGCGGCGGGTGGCGGCATTCCCCATTTTACCACATGCTTGTGCCTTTCTGTAGCGCCATCCTTTCTTTCTTCTTCCTTCTGTTGACCCCCTGGATCTGGCCGACAATCTTGACATAACCCTTGGGCTGAAGACAAAGGAGATCAAGAACGGCTACCTCGCCATGCTCTCCATGTTCGGACTTCTTTGTTCATGCCATCGTGACCAGAAAATGCCCTCTTCAGAACTTGTCCAACTACTTGGCTGACCCCACTGCCAACAATGCCTGGACCTACGCAACCCATTTTGTGCCTGGTGCCTAACAAAACTCTTTACAGCAAAAGATTTCTGCATGAGTTGTACAAGTTACTAGTAGTCAGTTGACAGTAAAAGACTTAGCTACAACATTTCAAGGAAGATTATGCTCAAAGCAAAAAAAGAAAAACAAGAGTCCTTGCATAGAAAATCACTCCAGCCATTAGAAGAGAGTGGAACCCCGTTCATGAATATCACTGGCATCTTAAGCTCACAAAATGGCCAATCACTTTGAGTGAGAATCTTGTGTGGTTTTTTCCTAGCCTTCATAAGTGAGCACTTTCTCTCACCGCTGCCACCACTGCCACCACTGCCAGATGTGCCGCCTCATCTGCTGTTTTCATTGTTTTGGACATCATTGCCGCCATTGTTGGTGCTGGTGCCACCTTCTTTTGTCTTCATTGCTGTCCTGGCCAGGAACGTCATGGTAGCTGTTGTCATCATCGTCGTCACTGCGACCGCTGACGCCATCTCTGCTGCCGCCACTGTCAAACTGCCAGGCAGAAAACCTGCCTTTTTTTTTCCCACTGAATTGCTGCTCAAGCAACAGTCAGCCTGTCATGCGCAAGGGAGAAAAGCTGCAGTTTGAGCCACAGCTTGATTGTCCGTAGAGTGGCACCTTGACTGTTTCTGGCTGTCCTGACAACCTGACAGCCATCCTGGCGACCTGCCAGTCGTTCTGACAATCTGCTGACCGTCCTGACAACCTGCCAGTCATCCTGACGACCTCCTGGCTGTCCTAACAACCTGCCAGCTGTCCCAACAACCTGTCAGCGATCCTGACGACTTGCCAGCCATCCTGACGACCCGCCAGCCATCCAGACGCACCTGCCCCTCTCTACCACTGTAGCCCCAGTAGCGACGACAGGAGCAGTAGCAACAGAAGCAGCAGTAACAGCAACGGCAGCAACAGCAGCTGCAACAGCACCAGTGGCAGCAGCAGCAGCAGCTCATGCAGGCCTCATTGCGCTCCCTTCTCAAGGATTCTCTCCGACGGTGTGGCATGGGCGAGATCCCAAAGGGCTCGGTCGACCTGCTCATGTCAGAGCCAGGAGTCCTGCCATGGAAGGACGCATTTGGCCGCACCCTGGCAAAACGTGGCACACCTGCTAGCCGGGAGGGCCAGGTGGCAGTAGCTGGAGTCCAAGGTGGGGTGCAGCCTTTCCTTCACCCCAGCGGCACTCGCAGCCATGGGGGCCTCACGCCCGTGCTGCAGCAGGCCCACACCCGGCCAATGGAGGTGGCCAGCAAAGTTGAGGATGTGCAGAGCGTGCAGAGTCACACGGCTGTATTCCTTGGCCGTCTTGCACGCGATCTCAACGCCTTCCTCCCATGCAGCTTTGCACAGGTCCTGGAGTCGGTGGAGGCTGTCGACCACACCCAAGCACTAAGCTTGGAATTCCTTTGCTCTGAATTGTTGGAGATCGACCGTCATCTTGCAGGTAAGGGTGCACACCAAAAGACGATAATCGAAGACAGGAATCGAGGTTCCAACTCCCATCCTGGAATCGAGGTTCCAATTCCAGGATTTAGAATCGCAATGGAATTGAGATTCGTCACTTTGTATGTGGGGTATATATGTTATGGAGAGCATACGCATGTACCTATATGTTTCAGGTGAGAACTATACAAAAACACAATCATACATACCTAGTTGCGTCATACATGGCATGCTAAACAAGACAATGAGCATGTGATGAAGTACTTTTCTGCTGTTTTTGGTAGTGCATTTTGGCATGGACACCTGAGAAAAGTGCAGAATCGAGATTCCTGAATACAGGAATCGAGATTCCTTGGAATCGCAATTCCTGTATTCGGAATCGCGATTCCGACACTTCGAATCAGGACCGACTCGAGATCCCAAGTCTATGGCCAGAATCGGGAAAGTCTCGTGGCGTGCACCCTTACTTGCAGGAGCGGTGGAAAATCTTCGCAAGGATTCCGGGTTGGCGTATGACAACCTGAAGGCGGGAGTGGAGTTAGCCAGCCTGACAGCTACCTGGGGGGGGGGAAACCTTGAAGCACAGGTAGGGAAGGTGAACCTCCATAATCAAGCGATGGGAGTGCTCCTGACGAAAATGCCTTGACAGTGGTTGGATGAGGGAGTCTGGGTGGGCAGTGAGAACCACATTAAATTTGCTGCCTCAAACCTGGCATCGGCACTACACTCGGCCCTCACTCAGTGGCTTCCCAACCTCTACAGTGCTGCGTCCAGAAAAGAGGAAAAAAGAGAGGGGGCCTCGAGCTCAGGGGTCACCTCTCCTCTTCTCACAGAGGCCCTAGTGGTCATCTGCCATGTGGAGAAGCAACAGGAGATAGCACAGCTGCTGGCCAGGATGGAAGCTCACCTCCCGGCCAGAGTGGATGTGCAGCGCCACGACGAGCCTGAGGCAAACCAGCCACAGCCGTCAGTGGTTGCCTTAAGTCAGCCCTTTGCGGACTTGGATCGGAGTCCCCCCCCCCCCGCCCCAGCATGCCTCCTCCCTCCCACTGCCCAATGGGAAGAAAAAGATAAACAAGGTGGAGGATGAACATTGGCAGCAGTCACAGCAACGGCAGCAGCTGCACCCGCCGCAGCTGCAGCAACAGCAGCAGGAGCAAAGACAACAGCTCCTGCTACAGCCACAGCAGCAACAGCAGCAAGAGCCGCAGCAGCAGCAGTTCCAGCAACAGCAGCAGCCACAGCAGCAACAGTGGCAGCAATAGCAACAGCAGCAGCATGAGCAGCTGCTGGAGCAAGCACAGTCAAACAGGACATGCTATACAAATTTCATCACGGACGTCCACTAACAATCCACTCCCTGACCGGACGAGGAAGGGAATGAAGCCAACTCATGATGTCACGTGCAGGATTCAACTGCCTTGGCTGGCAACAGTCTGGGGCAAAGACATCGTCGACATCTTCAACACAGCCGTAGTCCATGGTCCTCTCGACATCATAGAACATGTCATCATCCTCGTCTACGCCATGTCCCCGTAATACCTGAACCGGGCGACGGGTCATCTTGCACTGGACATGTGCAGAAATACACCCTGGTGACATAGGCACGAGTACCGGGAACAGCAGCAGCAGCTGCCGGAGCAGCCAGAGCATCAGCAGCCGCAACAAGATCAACCACAGCAGCTGGAATCCCTCTATCAGCAACAAGAGCAGCAGTTGCAGGAACAGCAATATCTGCAGTCACAATTGCTGCAGGAGCTGGAGGAGGTACAGCAGCAACAGCCGCAACAGTGGCAACATCAGCCACAGTAGCTGTAGCAGCAGCCGCAGCAGCGGCAGCAGCAGCCACAGCAGCAGCAACAGCAGCAGCAGCAACCACAGGAGCAGCAGCACCAGCACAGCCGCGGCCGCGGCCGCAGCCGCAGCCGCAGCCGCATTTGGTTCAGTATCGCCGGCGCCACCCTCTACTTACAGCGGCGGCGGCCGGGGCGTCCGCGACCAGGCCCTTCGCCCCGCCGTCGCCCTCTTCACAGCCACCCGCCTTCCGGATACAATCCAACTCTGCTCCAGCCCCCCACCTCCTCTTCCCCTCTCTCCTTCCGTCTGCCTTCTCTCTCCCTCCTCACCCCGCTCTCCCCAGGTCCGGCCCTTCCCCTCCCACTCCCCCCACCCCCCTCCCCCCTGTTTGAGGACCGCCAGCTCACAACACGCACGGCGGCAACTTTTGCGGCACTCTGGGAACGTTATCCCCCAGGGCAGCTTCCCATCACAGTGTGTGGTTTAAGGACACCAAGAGGGCCGGCGCCCATCAGATCACTGAGGAGCTGGTTGAGGGGGAATTGCGTGAGGCGCCGCGTGACTCCAACCCGGGGCCCCTCAGCCTCACCATGGACCTCCTTCACGATCTCGTCTCCGTGCACCCTGGCCAGCGTCGGAGCCGTCCTCTGTGCCATCCTTGACAGGTCCCTACTGCAATGCGTGGCCGACTGCCTTGGTCGAACAACCCTCATCCCCATCCTCAAGGGGGAGATAGAGAGGAGGGTGTGCTTCGAGTCGACGTGAGGAGGGTGTGCGCCGAGTCGACGTACGGAGGGTGTGGCTCCGGCTGACAGGGAACCTCCTCCTCCTCTGGGACAAGGCTCATCCGCCTTGCGCCCCCTTCACTATCGTGTGGGGGTTTCGGAGGGGATGGCAGTCCTGGTTCCTGGGATCCAGGCCGTGTTGGCGGCCAACCAGTCATTTTGGATGCTGCGGCTCGACATCGCCAATGTGTTCAGTGAGGTCGAGCGTGCCTCTGTCTTTGAGCTGGTGCACTTGTCGGGCCTGGGTGCGTGGGTCCCCTACCTTGGGGGGTTCTACGGCCATCCTGCCCTGCTTCTCCTCTTTGGCGTGGACACCCCCACCAATCTGGAGAGCGCTCGGGGGGGTGCGGCAAGGGGACCCCATGGGCCCTGCCCTCTTCAACCTAGTCGTGGGCCTGGTCCTGGAGGCGGGCTCCCAAATGCTGGTGGCGGCGGATGGCAGCCGGCAAGGCCACATGGGGGCCCTCCAGGATGACGCAACTGTCTGCGGACCTTTACAGCTCTTCGCTGCTTGCATGGCGGCCATGGTTGAGGCAACGGCGCCCCAGGGGCTCCGGGTGTAGCCGGAGAAGCGCTTGCTGCGCCAACGGTCAGGGCGGAGGTGCCGCCGCCTCTCATGGACCTACCCTGGATGCCTCAGGGGGTACAACTCTTGGGCTGCCTACTGGGGTTCGAGTATTTTTAGGTGGAGTGAGGAGAGCAGCGGCTCCAGGAGGAGGTTATTTGACTTGAGCAGCTTGGCTGCATGGAGGACGTCTAGGCGGCGATGATGCTCCTCCGCCTCTGCGTCGTCCCCCCGGTGAACTTCTGTGTGCGAGCGCTCCCCCTAGATCCCTGGTGGATGCAAGTCCTCAACCGTTTCCACTCGGTGGTGTGGGCAATAGTTCTCTCCTTGTTCCAGCTTCGGGAAGCGGACGAGGAGTCACAGGACTGGGAGCTACAGCAGCTGCCGCAATGGCAGCTACAGCTGCCACTGAGCCTCAGAGTGGCCGGCCTTCTCAG
Source organism: Penium margaritaceum (assembly GCA_023375785.1). Lineage (NCBI taxonomy): Eukaryota > Viridiplantae > Streptophyta > Zygnematophyceae > Desmidiales > Peniaceae > Penium > Penium margaritaceum. The sequence goes on along the minus strand of SZWC01001575.1, from coordinate 191,562 downwards.
CGCTGGAGACCGCACACCCCTCGCTTAGGCCTGCGCAACGGGGCCCCTTTGCACACCCTCACGTCTGAGTCCACATCCTTCCTACCCACCGGCGGGGACCTCGACTTCCTCTGCCCACTTTGGCGGCAGGTTGAGCGTGAGCTGCCTCCGTCAATGTTCTGGGTCTTCTCGTCCATGGAAGCCTTGCGTCAAGGCGGGGAGCCGCACCTATACCAGCGGCTGAGCGCGCTCTTCTTCGTGAGTGGCCGGGAGCAGTGGGTGGGGGAGGCTGGGGCAGTGGCGCTCCGCCGTAGCGCATGTGACAGGCCCGTCCTGTGTGGCCCCAGTACACGTTCTTGTTGTCGGGTTCAGAGCAAGTGTTCGGCCACGGCACCGCAGGGGAGCTCCCATTGACTGCAGGCTACGCCGACCGAAGTCACGGAAAGGACCCATCTTTCGGCTGAAAACTTCTGCATTCACGCCCAACTCTGGCTGGGCCTCCCCTTGGGTCACTTAGAACAGGTGGGGCTGGACGGGTTGGAGCCGGCTTCGGTGACGCAGTGGGAGAGGGAGGGGGGCGTGGTATGGCGCGTCCACAATGCCATTTGCAACGAGCTTGTGGACATCTGCCCAGAGAATTGCCTCACCGTCCACGTCAAGCCCGCACAGATGTTGCCGCTACCCGGTGGGCAGTGTTTCCTGTGCCCAGATCTCACGACGGTGGACCACGCAGCTGGCACCACCTGGGTTCTGGACGTCACCACCGTGGATGCACAGGGACAGCGGCCCACCTGGCTGGGGACCGCCGTACGGGCAGCAGAGCGGGACAAGGAGGCCTTGTACGCGCCCGCGTTGCGTAGGGGGCACTACCTCCTTCCGTTGGCCTGGGAGACCCTTTGCAGACTGGGAGACGAATTCTGGACCTTCCTCCAGTGGCTGGCGTAGCTCTGTCTAGCTTGTGGGCCCCGCCAGTGCTCAGTTGAGGCCTTTGAGCACTGGGCCCAGTGGGCGGTAGCAGCCCTTGCCCAGCGCGCCTCCCTCACCGGCGTCCGACCTCAGTGTGCCACCATTCGTCACTACACTGGCTCTCACTCCCGGTCCCGGGCCCCTTACCCACCGAAGGTCGCGCCAGTTTCTTGGCGCGACATGTGGACCAAGCCTTGGCAGTGTCTCACTTATGCTGGGTTTAGCCCACCCTTGTTGGCCCCTAGCATGCATGCCCACCGTATTGTGCCGTTGGTAGCGGCTTTTATACCACGTGATTGTGCGGATTCGTGGCGGCTTTGCATGCTCCGTTTTCTTAATACAGCTCTTCCAATTAAGACAAAAGTTCCTTGCGGCCCTTCTTTGGATACGGCCCTTCCCATGGATAAAGTTCCATTTTCTTACGTCCTGCTGCCAACTTGACTTAGTCATCCTTGTAGTCGTCATCTTTATCATCATTGTCTTCCATTTGGTGTTCTTTTCATATCATCATCATCACCGTCATCATCGTCATCGTCGTCATCATTGTCTTTGCTGCCTCCGTCGTTGTCCTCGTCATTGCTGTCATCCTCGTCGTTATCACCGTTGTCGTTTTCTTTGTCACTGTCATCATCATCATTCTCGCTTTCAATGTCATTGTCATTATCGTCATCAGTGTCGTTTTTGTCGTCCTGGTTCTTGTTTTCCTTTTTCTTGTCGTCGTCGTCACCGTCATTGTCATCGTTATCTTCATTGTCATCTCATCGTCATCGTCATCACCGACATTGTCTTTTTCATTGTCATCATCGTCATCGTTGTCGTTGTCGTCATCATCGCCGTCATCCTCTTCATTGTCGTTTCTTTCCCTCTTTTTTGTCTTCATCTTTGTTGTCATCGTTTTCATCATCCTCGTCATCATCATTGTCAAGGGTCACCATTACTGTTGTCATCGCGGTTTTCATCGTCGTCTTCACCGTTGCCATTGCTGTCGTCTTTGTTGTCGTTGTTGTCATTGTCATCGCCATCGTCAGCGTCGTCTTCATTGTTATCATTGTTGTTTTCATCATTGTTGTCCTTCTTGTCATCGTTGCCGTCATCATCGCCGTCATCATCATTGTCGTCGTCGTAGTTGTCATCGTCAACGTTGCCGCCATCATGCTCTTCGTCATCGTCTTCTTCTTTTTCCTTGTCATTGTCATCGTCCTCGTCATTGTCATCATCAAGCGTAATCATTGGTGTCGTCTTTTTCATCATTGTCTTCATCGTGCTCGTGACCTTCATTGTAATCGTCGTCTTTGCATTTTCATCCGCATTCTCCTTGTAATATTCACTGTTCTCATTGTAATCACCATCAACATCTCACTATCAACGTTGTTACTGTCGTTGCCGTCATGGTTTTTTTTTCATCATGTTCATTGTCATGGTGGTGATGAAGCTGGTGGTGGTGATGGTGGTGGTGGTGATGGCGGTCGTCGTCGATGTCATCGCCACAGTTGTATTTTTCATTTTCTTTGTCATCGTTGTTGCCGCCGCCTCCGCCGTCATGGCTTTTGCAGCCGTTGCCGTTGCTGTTGTCATCATGATTGTTGTCATCGTCGTTGGCGACGTTGCTGAAATCATCGTCATCGTAGTCGTCGTCGTTGGCCTCATCCTTTTTTTCATTGTCATCGTCATCGTCATTGTTGTCGTCATCATCATCGTCATCATTGGCGTTGTTGTCGTTGTCATTGTCGTTGTCGTCTTCATCATCGCTATCATCGTCGTCATTTTTGTTTCCTTCCTCGTCAGTGTTGTCGTCGCCGTCGCCGTCCTCATTTTTGTCATCGTCATCATCATGGTTGTGGTTGTAGTCGTCATCGTCGTTGTCATCGTGTCATCATTGTCCTCCTCCTCTTTGTGTTGTCAATATCGTTATCATTGTTGTTTTCATAGTTGTCGTCTTCGTCCTCTTCGCTGCTGTTGTCAGTATCGTTGTCATTGTTGTTGTCATAGTTGTCATCTTCGTCCTCTTTGCTGCTGTTGTCAGTATCGTTGTCATTGTTGTTGTCATAGTTGTTGTCTTTGTCCTCTTCGCTGTTGTTGTCAGTATCGTTGTCATTGTTGTTGTCTTCATCCTCTTTGCTGCTGTTGTCATTGCCGCATCCATTTCCGCCACTGCTGTCACTGCTGCTGCTGCTGCCTCCGCTTCTGCCGGTAGAGCCACCCATTGCCATCATTGCTGTCATTCTCGTTGGCGTAGTTATCATCATTGCAGTTATTGTCATCATCATCATTGTCGCTGTCACTGACCTTCCTTTCACATGTGTGAAGCTGCTCTTTCATTAAAGTTACAGGGTGCCTTTTCTCTCATGCATCACACAATACTTTGCTCCTTTATCATTCTCCTTTGGTACGTGAAATCCTCTCTTACTTTCTGTTTGAACCAAAGATTAGCGCAGACGTTCAGCACAAAACAAAAATGAGGATGACTCAACGGCCAAACAGCACAGCCCAATGGCCACAGAAACCACATAACATGCTGAGACTGACACAAGGTTCACCGTCGGTCACCGCAGCATTGTACCAGTGTCACATCTCAAACACAACCACACTCACAATTCTGCTTGCAGGCTTCTTCTCCATTCATTTGTGGGTTCAACCACCTCTTCCTCATGTCAGGGAACGGCTGCTGCTTGTTGCTCTGCTGCGCTCCTTCTAGCACATTCTGCTGGCACTGACAACCATGCCGCTGGTCTTTGCCACACTGCCGTCGTCTCTTCTGCCCATCTCCGCTCGTTGTAAGGCCCATGCCAGCATGTGCGTCAGCTTGTCTTTTCTCACCTTCATCCTCCTCACACCCTAGTTGCCGTAGGTGCAAGGGTGGTGGTCCAGTCTCAAGATAGGCGCCGGGGGCAAGGGCCTCCACAGTCTGCTGGAGGGTATCTGCACAGACCCCAATGGCCGAGGCACTGCCACAGCTGCCAGAGTCCCCTCTGGGAGGTGCCATCCAATGTTATGTTGGAACAGGTGCCACGATTGTCTGCAGCTGAAGGAGCTGCTGCTTCTCTTGCTGCTACTGCTGCTGCTCCTGCTAATTCCATTCCTGCTGCTGCTGCTGACAATGATGATGACTCTCCTTCTTCTTCTACTCCTGCTCCCCATTGTGCAAAACATTCTTTGTCTTCATTACCTCCCGTAGGTGGTGACACTGCTAACACTGCTGCTGTGGCTTCTGGTGCTGCTGATACTGCCATCGCTGCCACTACCATTTTGGTTTCTGTTCCATTACCAAAGGCAGCCACGGTTGGTGCTGCTGCTGCTAGTATTACCGCTGTTGCCCTTGCTCCTGCAAATCTCTCCTTGCCTACTTGCTTACCAAATACTGCTGATCCTGTTGCCTCTCTTGCTGTTGCTGAGGTTGGTTGCAAGGCTGTTACTGCTGTTGCTGCTCGCAACCCACCTTCTTCTCTTCGCGCAGAAGGATGTGCTTCTGGCACTACTGCTGCCACTAATTTTCCATCTTCTTCTGCTTCTTGTCGTTTGCGGGGTAGTGCTGATGCATCCTCTTGTTCCCTTACGGCAGATTCATCTGTCTCTCCACTAGCTGGAGCTAATGCGCAACTACAGGCTGGCATTGCTGTGGGATCCTCTCCTTCATTTATTCTAGTGCCTGCTTCTGCTTCTTCTGCCGCATCTATTTTCTCTTCTCCTCCTCCAAAAATGTCTCCCACTAGTGCGGCTACTGCTGCTGGTTCCTCTGACATCTCTATCCTTCCTCCCCCTCCTCCAGGAAACTCTGCTGCGGCTCCTCCTTGTCCCATTTCTTTATCAGCCATCCCTTCTCCAGCTACAGCTACAGCAACAGCTACTGCTGCCGCTGTCCTTGTGCCTTGTTGCCCAAACATTCTTGTGGATTCTTCCACTGGTACTTGTCTTGGTAGTTTTCCGTCTCGTTCTCCTCCTTCATGCTCTTGTTCTCCCTCGACACCACAATCTGCATGTGATGGTATCAGTGCTGCTGCTACTGTTGCTGCAGCTCTTGACCTTGAACATTCTGCAACATTTTTGCCTTCTTCGTTACCAAATTCTGGTGCCAGTGCTTCTCCTGCTCTTTTTGCTGATGCTACTGCTACTGCTACATCTGCTCCTGCTGCTTCTGTTGCTACTGCTTCTGCATCTCCCACGTTGGTAGAGGTTCCTGCCACCAATACTACTAGGTCTTCTGCTCGTCCTCCTCTTTCAAGTTCTTCTCCATCTTCTCCTCCGACGACTAGCACTACTACATGCCCGTCTTCCCCGGGTTGTGACGCATCTGCTTGTCAAAGAACGGTTGGTGCTTCTGCTGTTGCTCCAAATTCTGCTGTTCTTGTCTCTGCCCAGACTTCCTCTTCAAAGTCCTTGTTGGAGGCTTCTGCTGCTGCATCCACTGCTCCATCTTCTCTTCCATCACCTTCCAGTTGTGCTGCTGCTGCTGCTGCTGCTACTGCTGGTGCACCTGTAACTGCAGGCCTTTTGTCTGCAGCATGGTCTGCTGATCTTGCCCTGTCTTCTCCGATTTCTCCTCCCGGTTCCTCTCCCACTACTTCTTCCACTCTTTTCACTCCCTCTCCCTTGCCTTCTCCCACTCCTCCCACTCGCTCTCCTATTTTTTCACCCACTCCTTCTCCCACTGTCTCTCAAACTGTTACTGCTCCAACCACAGCTGCTGCTGCTGGTGGCCTTTTGACGCCTGCTCCGTCTTGAATCTTGAAGGCAGCAGCGGAGGCTGCATCTGCTGTTGTTGCTTCCTCCTCTTTGTCTCTTTTGCATGCTTCTGTTTCTTTGGCTTTTGTGACCACAGCTGCTGCCGTTGCTGCTGCTCCCTCTTGATAAGCAGGAGCAATTGTGGCTTCTGCTTCTGGTTCCACAGGTTGCCACCCGCGCACCATGGTCTTCAGACGATGCTCCTGCTGCTGCAGCGCGTGCGGTTGCCGAGACGTTTCTGTGCAGCCCAAACTATGTGAATACGTCTCTGATGGTTCAGGAGAATTTGGCTTCGTCTGCTGCTGCTGGGAGTCCTGCTGCTGCTCATCCACTTCCGCACATGCAGTGACTGTTGGATTGGAGGGCTCAACTCCAAAACATGCCGCACCTTGTTTGAAGTAAGGCCACAGCTGCACCCCACAGCATAACATGACATGGTCGATCATGGTATGACTATCTCTTGTAAAAGCACTGTGTAGCACAACATTGCTGCACTACTAGAATTCCATGACAAGGCATGGCGCTGAATGCTTTGGATGACAATGCAGGGCACAAATTGGCACCTACACTAAACAAAACTTACAAAATGGTCCCTTGCTCCATGAAGCAGTTGTTGCACGAGCATGTGCATCATCACCATAACAGATAGTCTCAACCATAAACAAAGGCGCAGTCACAGGTATACGCATGCAAATGCATGCTTATGGTCCATGCAAAAGCACACGCATGCACAGAAACAGTCATAGGCATGAGCATTGGATACAGGCATGGTGGGCACACACACAGGTCCAGTAAGGAAGTGAGGAGGCACAATCGCAGGTGCAAGCCAACGCATAGACAAATAGGCACAGGCATGGGCACAAGCACAGGAACAGGCACAGGGACAGGCACAAGCACAAGCACAGGCACAGGCACAGGCACAGGCACAGGCACAGACACAAGCACAGGCACAGGCACAGGCACAGGCACAGGCACAGACACAAGCACAGGCACAGGCACAGGCACAGGCACAGGCACAGACACAAGCACAGGCACAGGCACAGGCACAGGCAC